>OMKY01144430.1:0-17279 GCA_900302395.1 Bregmaceros cantori
CTGTACACATGTATATACATATGTAAATAATGAACATATGTATATATATTTTTCCATCAGTAGATGGAATCATGATCAAAACATCAAAACATTGTGAATTCCTAAGAAAGACATTTCTATACTGATACGTTTCATTTTCGCCTCATTCCTGTCTATTCACATCGATCTAGGAAGTATGAATGTACAATTGGTCGCGGCCCCGGCGCACTTGAATCTGCGCATGTCCCTGACATCACATTTTCAAGTTTAATTCAATTCATGTCACAGATAAGCATTTTAAGTAAAATGCTGTACACAGTCATGCTTGGGGAGTTGGGGTGTTTATTGCAAGTCATGGAGCACCTGGATCGTGCTCCATGACTTAAGTGTAGTAGTATAGCGCAGGGCAATCATAACTCTTACTACTTGAATGGGCGTTTTTGAGTGTCAATTGAGTGTCTGATTGGGTATTTCCTCAATCCTCAGTGCAAGGTTAATATTTAGACACGTTTTCCCACAAAATACAGAGGCTGGCATTTGTCCCGCCGGGTGTTACGCACTTCCTGTGTCTGTATATTCCCCTGTGTAAAGTGGACGGAAGTGGATGAATTTGTCACACCCAACGAATGTTTCAAAATCCAAATTACACATTGTCCACCCCGCTTCGCTCACCGTTTTACATAAGTATTGATGAAATACAGGTACAATCCGATTGGAACGGGTTGCGTATTCAATCATGCGTTTCTGGGGCATAGATCCGCACAAAAGCATTTGGTTGTGGATTAGCACAACACAGGTTACAACCACCCTTTTAAAATAATGCGGTAGGTGTGTGCTCCTACCGATTAGACGTAGACCGCATATATGGTGGTAGTTATGTAAACCGGAAACGGGTCAAAAACGTGTCTACAAGCAAAGCATAACTTGTGTGCCTCTGTGTACTGACTGAATTAACGTGATGCTTCATTTGTACATACAAAATGGTAACCAAGAGATACTGACAATATAATACAATTGCATGGATTGCCCAAATATATATTGTGGAATTTATATGTGTTTGTATATGTGTGTATGTCTTTGTGTGTGTTTGTGTGGTTGCTCGTGTGTGTGAACTAATGCATATCGTTTTAAAGCCATTTGTACAATTCTGGCTATGTCTATGAAGCGATCATGCTGGTTTCTGTTCGAAGTTTACTTCAAGGAGGAGCTCCAAAAAAAATGTTAATAATCATCGTAATTTGGATAGATCCTATGAATTGATCCTTCTGCACTCTGTGGTCCCTCATGTTAGAGATGCGTGGGTGGCGTGTTTTTTCATCCGATTTTTCCGAAGATTTTCAAAACCGAACCCGCCTGCATTCAACTTTCAAGTCAAGTTTGAAGTCACAATGCCTGCCCTGCCCCACTGCAGTTCACTAACTGGGATGAAAAGATTGACAGTCTATACTGCCTCCATTGTGCAAGGATCCTGGTTGTCCACTTTCAATCCCATCAGCTTTCCAATCTCTCCTTCTTATGACCACCAACATGGGCTCTCTCCTCCCATGGGCCGTGTCCGTTCTCTGGCTCTGTGCTTCCTATAACCCAATGACTGCACCTGAGGAGACCCACCGGTGAAGATCCTGGAGTTTCTGTCATCGGTCTGATACGAGCTGGTGACAAAACTGCCTACAGGAGAGCGGTGGGGCGCTAGGCTCTCTGGTGACGTCAGAACCATCTTGGATTCGACCCAAAGAAATGTTTTGAGATGATAGTCGACTTGCAGAGGATAGGATGCCTTCATCGCTCCATTAGCTATTCAGGGGACACTGTCAACACCGTCATCATCATCACCACTCCCTTAGTCTGGGGCACCACTGAAGACTTTGCAAACCAGCTCTCTTCATCTCTCTCTGTCCTCACAGACTGATAAATGCTCCTCAGATCCATGATATTGAGTTGCGTGGGAAAGCTCCAAAGAGGCTCTACATCACAGCAACTTAAGAAATTTGGCCCTCTGCTCGGGCACATGGTGCCTCTGTATCTGTCTTTATCTGAAAGTATACTTGTGCCCAACCCTAAGTGTGTATATTGTATATGGGAATTTGAATGAAGCGGCTGGTTCTGTCATGGTGTAAGGCATCTTATTGTGCATTGAAAGCACAATAAGATCACAACGTTATGCACGATAAAAGAGTGTGATCGAGTCAAGTTAAGAAAATTCTCGTATGCCAAAAATCTGGTCCAAATCCGCTCCGAAACCAAGATCAAGATTTTGTTATTTAGTCCCAAGGGTAATGTGTCTTGGACGGTACAGGCTGCTACATTACACATAGTACAGCAGTAAAAAAAAAGACATTTATTCTATAGTCTTGTTCACATACAAAGCTACTACAATAAAATGAAAATGAAAGCAATCACATAAACCGTTACCTTTGGTTAAGATCATTTTGAGCAGATCCGGATGACATTTTACTGGTAGAAAACCACTGAGAAAATGTACATAGCGATAAAGAAGACAAAATGACAAATGACCTGGAGGATGAACACATTCACACACATACGCATGTGCAGACGTGTCTGTTCTAAGAAGCTGGCTGTGCTCTGTTGCTCTCACAGATGACGAGTATTTCTTTTTGGACCACGAGACGAAAATATCCAAAGTGGCCCCGGAGTATTGGAAGAAAACGCCGCTGTCTTCCTTTAGCCTGTTTTTACGGGTGAAATTCTTTGTGGACGATATCTCTTTCATTTTGTAAGTACCATTCATACCTCCAACACTTGCAGTAGGGTAGATACTGTGGGCCACTGCCTAATGTGGGACACCTATGCATCAGTGGCTCTGGCTCATTCCTAAACTAATGAATGTCAACGAAACTATGGTAAAACTAAACTATGGTAATGTGTTAAGTTCAATTGTTCAACACTTTTTTCAACAATTTCACTGCACCACATTAGTCAACTGACTGTTCCATATTAGGAAGATGCAAAAAATGTCTGTTTAACACACTAAATGACTGTGTACTCGAATTTCGAACGGGCTACCCTATCAAGCTGAATCGATCTTGAAAGAGTAGATTAATACGTCTTAATACCAATAACGTTTAACACAGAGTCAAAGTTAAGAAGGCCCACTCAGCAACCAACTTATATGTTGTTGTTTTCTTAATTCCCAATGGATTTTTCCTGCAATGTTTGGCTAGGAAAATGTCTTTGAGCCGTAGCAACATGTGTTCATTTATGTTGCTTATTTACTGTTACTATTAATATTACACTTCATTTATTACTATGTCAACTTTTATTTTAAATTATTTTTCTCATTTACAATGTTGTTTAAGATACTATGTTGGACTGTATATTGGATGCAAGGGCGTCAGACTAGATAAGCCTATGGCTTCTTCTGACCACTGTTGACAAATTGATCATTTGTCACCATATTGATTAGTAATATTGCAGGGAACAATACCGTACATCTCAGCAATTGCATATTTTTGGGCAGGGTTAATAATACCAGTAGTCTCATTGACCAAATCAAATCAACTTTATTTATAGAGCACATTTTTTTCATTGACAAGGGAAGAGCAAAGTGCTGTACACTGCGAGCATAGAGGAGGGGGGGGCCACAAAACTTAAAAAAAAAACTGACCTGTTGATATGAACACTGATTTTCCTTATCCCCTTCGGTGCATAATGATGTTTTATACAGGTCTGTGTATGTGTTTGTGGGCAGACACAGACTGACCCGCCACCAGTACTTCCTCCAGATGCGGAAGGACCTGCTCGAGGACCGGCTGTACTGCAACGAGGAGACGGGCATGTTCCTCGCCGCCCTCGCTCTGCAGGCTGAATTTGGCGATTACATGCCCGAGGTATTGTTAGATGGAATTTAATTGACTTATATGTTGTCATTGCCCTGTGTTACTGGTTGTTCCTGAATTTCTAGACATGATTAATTTGAGGATAATGTTTTTTTTTTAGTTAAGTTAAGTTATTTTTTGGGCGCAAACGCCGTTCTTTCTTTATTGAGACAGAGATAGTGATAGGGTTAGCTGGGAACCTGGGATGAAGAGTCGGGGGACACATTGCAGAAAAGCCAGAGAGGCGATTCCAACCCGCGGCACTGCTCGACCTATTGCAGACATTGCAGACAAGTCAACGAGGGGAGGAGAACTCGCGGCATGACAGCCGCTGTGAACGAAACCTTAGCGTCATGAATAGGGGAGCTTTAACCACTCCACTAACAACTGCCACTTATTATTGTTTTCATGGTCATATTGTAATTGTTATTAAAATGTATTAGTGGGGGCGTGCCGTGGCAGAGTGGTTAGAGAGCGCGTCCCCCAGGCCACAGGTCAAGCTGCGCCGTGGGTTCGCATATCCTCTCTGGCTTTTCTGCAACCATCCAACTCTTCATCCCAGTTTCCGATTTAATCCTGTCTCTCTCAATAAAGAATGAAACAGCGCTTGCACCCAAAAAAATAACTTTTTTTGGAGGGTTTTAATGTATTGGCTGTAAAATTGTTTGCCGTTAGATAAACTGATTACCTGGGAAAGGTGCTCCGGTGCTATTGTAATGCTGTATAACTTGTCGTTGTCAGTTGTACGGTAAGAGCTACTACCAACCTGAGCACTACATCTCCAAGAGGATGCTGGAGAAAATGGCAGTGCCCACCGTGAGGGAGGAGCTGCCCAGACTGCATGCCCGCCACACAGGCCTGCTGCCAGACGACGCCGAGGTGGAGTACCTGAAGGTACAAAAACAGAGACCCTGAAACACAGTTGTTGTCTGGCTATATGAAGGTATGACCTCACTGATGTCGATTTCTGTTATTTGTCTTTCTCTATTAATGTATTTAGTTGAGCATCCTCTGTAGGGTGGATTGCCCTAATGTGGGCCACTTTTGCAGCTTCTTAATGTGGGGCAGTCAGTTGGATAATGTGAAATGTAGTGTTGAACAGTTGAACTTAATGCCAGACACATTACTATAGTTTGCTTTTACCATGGTTTCACTGACGCTCATTAGTTTAGGGAGGAGCCAGGGCCACTGGAACTTAGGTGTCCCACATTAGGCAGTGGCCAACTTTAGGGCAAAACACGCTAGGTCTAGCTCTAACTTCTGCGCAGCTCATTCTTATATCATATTTATCATGGTTTTCATCAATTCGCCACAATCGTGACTTTGTCGTGACCTGGTCAGAAAAACGGATGCGGCACACACCATTGAGCGCTACGTGCAGACAGCATCTCAAGACCTTAGAAAACGGCCTCTGTTATCTGTCCTCCATTACAAATGTGTGTAATAAACACCGTGTCCTGCTTTTACTGCTGCATGAACCCCTCAGATCGCCCAGCAACTGCCCGAGTATGGAGTTATGTTCTACCGCGTGGGCCGGGAGAAGCGTCCAGTCGTGGGGGAGATGGTGCTGGGCATCTGTGCCAAGGGCATCCTCCTTTACGAGATGAAGAATCATGTCCGCAGTGTCACTCGCCGATTCCTCTGGAGAGAAACCGACTCCATCTCCACAGGGGTAGGTAGTGAGTGGTCCATGAAAGGGAAACCTTCCTCCTGGGTCTTTTAGGATTGGTTGCCCTAATGTGGGCCATTTTTTGCAACATCCTAATGTGGTACAGTCTATTGCCTAAAGTGAGACAGTGAAATGTCATGTTGAACAGTTAAACTTGGTAATGTTAGACACATTACCATGCTTTTATCATAGCTTCACTGACATTCATTAGTTTAGAGCCATTGGAGCTTATGTGTCCCACATTAGGCAGCGGCCCACAACGTCCGCCTGATTTGATGTACCGTCTACCAGCGTGCGCTGGCATGGACGATTCGTTGGTTCTGGCTCGCCATCACTAGTCTAGAAAGAAGACGTCAGATGCGCGTGCACATTGATGCGTCCCTAGTTGCACGCCTGTGTATCTGCGAGTGAATGTATCTTCGCGCCTTTACGTATGCGTGTGTCCGTTTGTAGTACATTTGTACGTGCGTACGCATGTGTGTGGGGCGGGGAGAGGGGTTTGAATACACCCTATGTCGTGCTTGTCGCGCTGCAGAGGCGGAAGCTGACACTGGAGTGTGGTGGTCCGAGTGGGAAGAGGCACAGCTTCGTGACGGAGAGCTCCAAGATCGCTCAGTACCTGTTGAATCTCTGCTCCGCGCAGCACAAGTTCCATAGCGAGATGGCGTCCAGGTCGCTCAATCACTCCGCCGTGCAAGGTTTGAATGCTCTACAGACATATCTAGAACAGGGGTATCATGATCACTGGTGTCAGTAAATAACTTACAGTAACTATTGTAGCCCTTTCCCCCGTAACTAGTAATTAAACACATTACTTTTTTCCAAAGCAGTAATAAGAGTAAAGTTTCTTACCTAAATACTAAAGATACTATGTGTCTTGCACCGTACCAAAAGAAAATCGTAGTCTGTGAACTTGTATCATTGACAATGGCAATAAACTTGATTCTGATTCTGATTCAGTTACTTTAATGTTCCGAACTCTTAATTTACATTAAGATTAAGAATATTTTATAGAATATAAAACCAGTTGGCAATTCCTGGAAATACAATGAAACGTAACTATAATTAATTATTGTAATCCAATACTTTTAAAATGATGTAGTCAGTAATCTAATTTACTTACTTTTATGAAGAGTAGTCAGTAATCAGTAGTCAGACACCTTTTTAATTTGGCTATGGCTATGACTATCCAATTGTCACAAAATCAGTATTAAAAATGTTTTGATTAATTAAGATAATTGACACAGAACATTTTGAAATGAATAAAAAACGTTGTTTACAAAACACGTGTTACCGTAATATAATACCACAGAACAGCCCAGAGTGCAATCTCCTTCCATGACCCGCTGTAATGGATGTGAAGGCTAAAAAAGTAAGCGTTTGAGAAAGTTTGCGGATTACTTGACTATAAAAATCATGATTGTCGAGTCATGATGTGGTGGTAAATTTATAAGTAATAAAGGGGTGGCTGTAGCTCGTTTGGTAGAGCAGCCGTTCCAATGACTGGAGGGTTGAAAAACAAAAGGTTGGTGGTTCGAATCCCGCCTCCAGTCTCCATGCCAAAGTGTCCTACACTGAACCCCAAATTGCTCCCAATGGGTCGTGGGGAGCGCCCTGTTTGGTAGCAGCCGCCATTGGCGTGTGAATGTGTGATTGTAAAGCGCTTTGAGTACCACGTGGTAGAAAAGCGCCATATAAATGCAAATCTTCATTTTCTAAAGCTTCACAAAGTGTTTTACAGAAGAATGAATACAAATATAGCTACTCATGACGCCCACTGCCTTGCAGAGGAGAGCATGGAGAAGTACATGAACGCGGTGTGCCGGGTGCGCAGTGCGGAGCTTAAGCGCATCTCCTGTTCGGAGGGCATGCTGAACATGGTGGGCCTCCCGCCCGGCCAGCCGGACGCTCTGTCCAAGTCCTGTGACAACCTGAGCCAAGCCAAGCTGGAGGCACGGCTTAGACAGCAGCGGCAGCTCAGGAGAGAAATGAGCCGGGATCTGGCCGCGAGCTCAGCCAGTACCAAGGACCTTACGGACCCAGTGGAGGCCGACTCCAAAGAGAGGCAAGCGAACAGGTGAGCAGTTTCACTTTGCACTTTAATTTAGATTTTTAAGACTCTATATATCCAAAATCCGAAACATGTACATCAATATGCTGTAATGGCAGCTCAGATAAGGTGTCCACGTAGAGGAAATGCCCAGTCTTGACTCAGGAATATGTCTAGAGGGTTCATTTATTAACCTATACTGTACATTAGCCGGGTATCGGCTAGCTAAGCTAAGCTATGAGCTAAGCAGGGAAACATGGCCGAACACACACATGAGGAAGCATCACTGGCTGTGTCCGGCACTCCCTATTCCGCTCCCTATCCCCCATATAGTGCACTATATAGGGTGCCATTTTGTAGGTGTGTCTGAATTCTCTATGTACCCTATATAGTGCACTGAAAGTATTCCACAATGCACCGCAAAATGTATTTGAGCATTGGATTTGGATGCATTGGATGTACCCTAGACGGAGCCATATAACCCATAATGCAGTTTAAAAATTACCTAAACTACAAAAAAAATGGCAAGGCGGGAGTAAATAGCGACCGACTGCGGCAAAATAAATATAAATCTGAGTACTTTTGACTTTCTCTGATGGTTGTTAAATTTTATAGTTATATTTTTTATAATTATATTTTATAATAATTTTTTTCGCGGCACCATCTCTAGTGCCCGAATGTTTCTCTGTACCTGGTGATCGTTTCAGAAATTGATAAGAGTCAACAAGTGTAGGGATGATTTTGGTGAAAGCCCATGTTCCAACATTGTGGAAGAGTAATTGTTCTGTTATCACAATGTTCCCTCTCCCCCAAAAGAGCTGGAGGAGGGGGTCTCACTAAACACATGCCTATGCTGTCACTATTGAAGTTATACATTTCTGAAACTGCTAGAAGTCAGTTACCTTGTCTCAAAAATTGTCTTTTTCTTTAGACCTAATCATGAGCCTCATCCATCCATCTCTTTAACTTGAATTTAACTTTTTGAAGAATGAAAAATGTTATGATGTTTTGAGCATATTTGGCAAGACCTCACTTTCAACTTCAAGTTAGTTTTTTACAATTTTCCTCTTCATCCTCTTTGGTATGGGGCATTCACAGACCTTTCACTGCTGTAGTATCTTCCTGAGTCCCAGATCCATGGTAATAATTCATTCACTGTTGCAGTGACTGGTGGTACCAGCCAAGACAACCGGAACACTAGAGGCTTCAGTGTTTGCCTACAAAGCTTGAAAAATGATGACATTTACGAGTTCATAAGTCACCAGACTGAAGGTCGCTGTCTTCTGTTGTGCAGCACTCCTGAGGTCTTTCCCCGATGGATGTCCAATGTATCGCTACAGAAACCGGACTCTGAGGGCTCCTCCTCCATACGCTGTAAGACTCTTAACAGTACGACAATGTAATTAGCTTTATGAATAACTAAGACATCTTACTGGAAAACAACTTGACCCCATAACCAAATGAATTCTGTAATCATGCTTTAAAAAAAAAAAAAAGTATACTTACACACACACACACACACACATACACACACACACACACACACACACACACACATATATATATATATATATATATATATATATATATATACTTATTTACTTATTTATACACACACACACACACACATGAGATGCAGAGAGGGGATTAGAACACACGGCACTGCTCAACCTATGGTGTTATATATATATATAACACCATAGGTTGAGCAGTGCCGTGTGTTCTAATCCCCTCTCTCTCACCCGACTCTTCATCCCCACTTTCCGAACTAATACTATCTCTCAATAAAGAATGAAAAACGGTGCTTGAGCCCAAAAAAATAACTTAAAAAAATAAATATGATATCCACGACACAAAGACCATGCAGCACAAATTCTACACATCTCTATTGTCCATTTTGTGCTTACAAATAACCAACACTCACCATGTCTCACAGCCATGTTAGTGACCAATGTCTGCTGTTGCCTTCTTGCCAATCCATATCTCCTGTGTAGTTGACACGCCAAGCAGGTCACCACCAGAGAGAGAGATCATCTGTGTCTGCCTGAAGAGGGATCCCAAGCTGGGCTTTGGTAAGCTACACAGTGCTACAGTCTGCAGCCATTAACTATTTAGGCGTCTGAGCATTCTAGAGAAGCTACGCTCTGGGGGTGGGGGCATACAAGCTTGTGAAAACCTACTGTTAGCAGTAAGCCTGCATGGTGAAATCCCCTCTTCTCTTTCCAGGATTTGTCATTGTTGGAGAGGACAACACAGGGAAGCTGGACCTCGGGATTTTCATAGCCTCTGTGGTGCCTGATGGGCCAGCGGACCGCGATGGGAGAATACGACCTGGTCAGGACGCTCTACACATAGAACGATAAAGAATATTTAGGTGTTTTTTAGTGAGTGCTGAGATACGTCAAATCCTGGGGTAATCCTTCTCAACACATTCTAAGTGATGCTACAATCTGCACCAGGTGATGTGTCATTGTTGCACAAGGTGATTTCTTTCAATATGAAATCCTTCTGTCACTGCCCCCTTTCGTTCCTTTCTAAATGTAGTCCACCTGGAAAGGAAGTTATAGTTTAATGGATGGTATACATCAATAAATAAATAATAGGAAGACGTGGTAGAATTTCATCTAAGAAAATGCTGTTGTTAATAGTTGGAGTGATCGTTCTCCACATCAAGAGATGCTGCACATGTGAATGTTTTTTCAAGAGCCAGATAGGTTCTGTGTCCTTGTCAACAACAAACTTACCAAAGGAAACTTCAGACTTTACTTCATCATCAGAGAAAAAAATGTTTGTTTGTGGGTATCACAATCATATGGGACGAGAGGCGGTGTATGGCACCACCTGCCAGACACAAGTGCTACTGCACCCGCATCTATTTTTCTCTGCAATTAAAGCAAAAGACGCGTTATTCAAAAGCGACACTATTCAAAAAAATGTGTTAATGCGTCTTTGGCACTGAATGAGTTAACATATCTGCTGGTAGATCTCCGCTTGGTCATTTGATATAAAGTGTGAGCATTAAGATGCTTGAGTAACCAACAATGCAACTCAAGGCGTCTCTTTCTGCTGCTGGTTCAGGCGGTCGTCTGATCTCCCTGAACAAGACGAGTCTAGAAGGAGTGACCTTCAGTGATGCTGCTTCCATCCTCCAAGCCAGCCCCGACGAGGTGGAGCTCATCGTTTCCCAACCCAGACGTATGTCATACAAGTTAATGTGACTTGCATAAATAGCTTTAATTAGTCAGTTGGCTAAGGTGGAACAGTGAAATGCAGTGTTAAACAGTTTTAGACCCATTACCATAGTTTGCTTTTACCATAGTTTCACTGACATTCATTAGTTTAATGTGTCCCACATTAGGCAGTGGCCCACATTAGGGCAATCCACCCTATTTAGCTACATTAATGTTCCTAACTCTTCTAATTTACGTTAGGATGAATAATACAACAGTGAATCGCATAAATGATTTCAGAGAATCTTCTGTACATGATTTATTTTTTTAGTAAAAACTAATTTTTACCAAAAGGAGTGTTGGCAGCTGCTGGAAATACCATTAAAAGTAGCTAAACGTAACTAAAGTAATCCACTGATTTACTTTTAAAACGGCACAGACAGTGATCTAACTTAGTAACTTGTAAGATCAATAATCAGTTATAATAAAATATTATAGGCGACATTTTGACCATTTTTGAATATTGGGGGGACCTGTTCCCACCAATCTATGTGGGTGTCATGGCATACATTAACACGGACAACATGCAATTGTGCATGACAAAGTTTCTGTCGCAACCTACATGTATAACAATGCTATTGGCCTATATCCCTGCACTTTCTAATCAATTGTTCTTCACAAAGACAGACTACAGATGAGTCTGGGGAATCAGGATGGTTTTTCATGTGCTCAGGCATGGTGAAGGACAGCAGCATTCTGGGGAATCATAAGGACCTGGGCCTGGCACTAGAGAAAGGATTTGGGTCTCAGACGACACTGAGCAGTGGCGACTACCGCCCTCCCATGGCGGAACTGCAGGAGGCGGTGGTGCTGTCCAGCATGGCGACGCCAAAATCGGGCAGGAGCCTCAATGTTCCAGTGGTTCGAATTCTCGATGCGCAGGTCAGTAGTCGTTGTTTGAAGAGTTTAACAGCTTGGTGCAAGCTGTTGGGCTTGACCGGCTGGCTTGAATGTGCGTGGAATGCAACAGACCCTTCGGTTGTTAGCCTGGCAAGCCAGGACCAATTAATCGTTCACGAATCGAACGCGGCTAGAGCGGACATTGGATGTGGTCTCAAGCGAATCAACAAATAAGATTATTGGGTGTTTGACAACTGGCCAATCAGAGCCACGTTGAGGCGCTTCTCTCTGCAAGACGAGATATGGGAGTTTGGTACGTCACATGACCAAGAAGCTCCGTCTGTCATGGGTGGCGCTCCGGCGCCATTTGCTGTTGCCTGAGACTTGCGGCTAGAGGGCGCTAGGTCCTTAAGGCGCTGGGCACCGTCTCGGGCGGAAGCCACGAAGAAGAGTAGTGTTAATGCTAACGACTAGCAGCTGTGGCTTCACTATTTAGCCAGCGATTTCGATGCCGATCGATCTGCTGGCATTATCATGGATACAGAGAGGCTGAGTATCACTTGACTTCCATTCTAGTTTATTTTACTCCGCCTCTCGTGTTAACACGATCCTTTTCTCCCGTCTGTTCGTGCGTAGCTAACTCTTAACAGTCGGCCCATTACTTGCGACTCAAACCTTCCATAGTCCCTACGGGGCCAGTTCCAATGATTATCCCACTCGTCGAGTTGTGGCTGTGTTGAGCCGCAGTATACTCGTACGAATTCCATCTGGTGTATATGAGGTTAACTGGTTCCCATGGAGTCGCATTTGTGGTTGTCTGTTTAGAACTAAATTCCTTGTGAGTCCAATCCTACTCACGTTATTCAGCCAGTATCTCTGGCGTATTAATGAGAGTCCCGCAACACTCTCTGTGGGCTGAATGCCCAGTTGGCATTCTATCTAGTACACCAAGCACGCACTGTTAACATGCATCCACACACCCAACTCCTATCTTGCATGTTTTATGCTAGTTGTAAAACAACTATCATCGAAATTCACAACACCGTCGTTAATAACCATGCCCACGTCACTTGCTCTGCCTACTGTGCTGTGATTGGATAACTTTATTTTTTAAAATAATACTCCTCCCCCCCTCTTCCACACGCCACATTCTTTTGATACGCTCAAGACCAGACCCAATGTTCGCTCTAGTCATGTGCGATGTGTGGATGATTAGTTGGTTCTGGCTTCTCGGTTGTGTGATATACTGTAGCTAACCAGCTAACAAGTAGTCAGGTAGCTGTTTATGGGATTCTCACTTCTACTGATCTGTGTGTTGGAATCAGTTTCATTTTCAACCAAGCCTGAAGTTCAATGCAGTTGGTTGCAGGTGTGTTGCTTTTTACTGACGAAGGGAGATTCAGCAGATCAAGCCATGGCTTAGTGTCTCCAAGGTGTCGCACGTGGAGACACAGCTAACTTAGGTCAAGCTGGCTTGACCTAAGACCTCCCGCACCCACCGAACTTTGTGATTGGATAACTCATTCCATCCACACAATCCCTCCCAGCGTTATCCAGTCATTCTCATTTGGTTGTGCTATCAGCACCTGGCTGGAATAGGCTACTGTTGTTTCCATTTTGAATATTCACTATCCCAATCGATCAATCAATTTTATTGTTCTCCCCCAAAGGGGCAATTCGCTTTGCAATCCAGACAGGTCAACACATATTCATTCACAGGCAGACATTAAAAAGCACAGTCCGAGCTCAGTCGAATTGTTGGGTGACGGCTGCCCCACAGACAAAGTATCCAGATCCAGTAATGTTGGATAAGCAGGGAAAATAAATAAATAAATAACTCCAGTATTTAGCAACAGTAATTTAAGTCCCTTCCCACTCGCACACGTATTGTAGGTAGATACTGCCAAAATGTAGGTTCATGGCACATAAACTTAACTGACTTAGCCACTGCATCTGCATGAGCAGATTTTTTCACAGTCCATTCAGACCATTTTCAGCTTTATCTGACAGGATTAAATTGGAAAGAGGGTCAAGGATGTGTCACAATTCTTTGCGCCATTACGGCATATGTGTGCTTTCCAGAGCTCTGCCTAACCAAACGTGCTACTGGGCAGCACAGCATGAAAGGTCAAGACGATTCAAATGAATGTCTTATAGTATTGCACGTTTTTCCAGGACCCCTGCTCTCGATCAGCATCATTCAGCAGCCTGAAGCTTGGGGAGCAGCTGATTGTGAACCTGAAGAAGAACAACGGTAGCCTTGGCCTAAGTGTGGCTGTGAGTTACTAACACACTAACCAACCACATTCTGTAACGCTAACTTGATCTAGACTAACTAAATTATTTCCAGACTAACCTTATTGAGAAATCTGACCTTTCTTATACATTTGGTCTTCACAGATGTTTGCTGCATTTAAGCCAAGGTGTAGACGAGTTTGGGGGGTACTTCCGGTTAGGCTGAACGTCTAGGTCTATCCTGTATGTAACTTCCGGTGCCATTTATTTCGACATGTTTTGGACTATTTTTCAACATGTCTACTCAGTGGGAACACACATACCGCGTTATTTTAAACGGGTGGTGGTAACTTGCGGTGTGCTATTCCACACCCACATGCTCTCGTGTGGATCTGTGCCTCACAAACGCATGATTTAGTAATCAGTGCAATCCGTTCCATTTTCTCATTCTTTTTGGAATTACTAGTAGAATCAGCCAGCCTATTGGTCCAGAAGAACATGTGACCACTTGGTGAGTAACTTCAAGTCGGATTTTGACTGTATTTCATCAATAATTATGCTAAATGGTGAACATTTAATTGTAAATTGTGTTCATTTTTTCAAATTGTAATTTGCTCATACCTCGGCCCACTACCAGACTTTCCATAGGCACATTCAGCCACCGCAAGTGACCAACACAACAAAATGACTCCGCCCAGTGTTTCGTGCGCAAACCCAGACCGAGAAGCAATGTACAGAACTCATATTTGTTCCCTAACAATTTGCTTTGCAATCACTTAGAATCCCAAGGTTGCTTATCTATACATGGAGTTGTAATAGGGCTGTTGCACAGTGGCCTCACGGCTTGGCTGCTTCAGCCATTTTTCGGGTATGATCACGGTCAGAAGAACAGGCAGTGAGCGATATTTGCATAACTTTGTCCGTTCAAAAGTCTCCTATTATTTATCCATGGTCATATGCTATCAATCGCCACCAGATGGCAGCATAACAATGTCATTGTATTTGCCCATATATAATGGACGTGAAGTGGAAATAATGTCACTTAACCGAAAGAATAAGTAACTCTGACTCACTCACATCATTTAAAAGCCACCTAAAAACCCACCTGTTCAAAATAGCCTTTGGCAATTAATCTGCTTTCCCCGGTTCTTCTCTTTGTCTACAGTTCTGTTTGTTTGTTTGCTTATTTTGTTTTGTTTTTCTGTTTTCCTTAGTTCCTTAGCTTTTTCTTACTTATCTGTAAAGCGGCTTTGAGTGTGTAGAAAAGCTCTATATAAAACATATGTATTATTATTATTATTATTACTTCACCGTACATCATACCCGAAAAATGGCTGCCGATGAGAGAATCACGTTTATTTATATTGTCAATGATACAACCTCACAGACTAAGATAATTTCTGAGTAGCAGGTATTCATAATGTAACACTACTTGAGCACATAGATTAAACCGACAGCTAAAGGCAGCACAGCCAATAATCATATTCAATCGGTTGGTATTTATACTAGGACTCTTGACTCACTGAGGCACTCATGGTACCACGTATCAACCATCCCCACACCGCCATGATGCATTCTCTGATCGCTCTTGTTTGAACGCCTCGTTGTGTCGTTTTTTGGTTTTGTTGTACTCAGTAGCAACTCCAGGCTGTTTCACACCCACTACACATGTAGGGTGGATTACCCTAATGCGGGCACTTTTTTGCAGCTTCCTAATGTGGGACAGTGGGACAGTCAGTTGTTTAATGTGGGACAGTAAAATGTAGTGTTGAACAGTTGAACTTAATTAATGTTAGACACATTGCCATAGTTTTCTTTTACCACTGACATTGTTAGTTTAGGGAGGAGCCAGAGCCACTGGAATTTCGGTGTCCCACATTAGGCAGTGGTCCACATTAGGACAATGCACCCTATATGCAAATATGGCAAAAATAACTGATTCTGATTGTGAAAGTGTTTCGATGATCTTGTGGAATCACAGGGTGGCATCAACACCAACGTCTCCTTCGGAGGGATCTACATCAAGAACCTGGTGGCCGGGGGCGCTGCCCAGGTGGACGGACGGATACAGATAGGTAACCTACTAGAGCTACCACCTTTTGGTTCATCCAGGGACAGTCTGAATACTATCATAATAGACGTGTGCCCACGGATAATTAGGCTTTCCAAATTACCGGTAGTCTTTCATCATTAGCATAACAGCACTCCTGCTAAATCAGATGTGTGTTCATTCAGGCAAATAGTTGTTTACTTATTTAATAGAATTAACTGCTCCGTGGCGTAGCTGCAGAGCAGGTTATGCTTTTGGTCGCGTTGGTTTCTCCCATGGATAACTGAAAAAGTTGAGCACGGATCTGGATGAAATTGTTGGAAATGACAAAAGAAAGAAGTGGTGCATTTCTAGTAAGATAATAGACATACTTCATTATTATTAACGAGCACAAAGCAACAAAATCATTCTAAATCACCAACACCTACAGATAGATGGATGGAAAGCTCCTTACCTGGTCATTGGACAGGGTGGTCAATGAGATGAGATGTGTTTAGGTCCAACAGTGTCAGCTTCCTACTAGCCTGGTGAGCCAGAACCAACACATCATCCACGTGCCGCACATCACTAGACGTTATGCCATTAAACATCTACCGATGGGCGTTGCGTGGATGATGCGTTGGTTCCGGCTCGCCAGGCTACTACTCTGCGAGTACTTGCACTGATAATGGCCTGCCACACATACTGCCAGCACTAAAAGTACTATTCTTTTGTACCACTATGGCGCAGGTTTGCAATCTCTGAATGCTTCTAGTTTTAAATTTAATTTAATTGTTTATGAAAATAAATGTGACTTTAAATCAACAATACTTTCAGTGTGTTCACTGACGCTGTCAAATTGAATCAAACAACAAACAAAGCAACAAACAAAGAACAAATTCTGAGAGACAAACAGGCATCAAAGGTCAACCTGTGCCTGTGTGACAGGTGACAGACTGCTTGAAGTGGACGGTTTCAATCTGAGGGCCGTGACTCATCGGCAGGCTGTGGAGTGCCTGAAAAAGACAGGAGAGGTATAACAGACATGCACCCACCGCACACACAAGAGCATGTATACAAACATGCTTTCCTGGACACACAAGCATACTGTCACACATGGCTCTAGTGGAGATGCTTGTCGCATTTGCTGGATACCTGGGGGAAACACAACACTTAACTTAAACACAACACACACATTCCAGAGCGGGGGTTCTTAAAGTCTTTCACCCCTAGGCCCAAATTGCCCTTCAATTAATTTTATTATTATTATTATTATTATTATTATTATTATTATTATTATTATTATTATTATTATTATTATTATTATCATTATTTATCATTAAATTAGTGATTGTATGTGATACCATGATACCCTGACTGTCTCAATATTTATATAACATTGAACAACAAT
>OMKY01144436.1:0-13074 GCA_900302395.1 Bregmaceros cantori
CCCCCCCTGTGTCTCAACAGCCACATTCATCTTTTCACCTTTGACTGTGACCTAGTGCCCTGTTTGTGTGTTTACCTGGCAATAGGGTCTGCACAGGTCCAAAAGAGCAATGCATGGCCAATGCAATGGAATTCTTGTGTGTGCATTTTCAGCATAAACTGTATATAAAGTAGATGCAGCGTGCATGATGTCGTCCGATTGCTTTCATCAAACTTTTTTGTGCCGCAGACTGCACACTGCCATTGTTGAATGTACCTGTATATCCGGGACAAGGAGAGACAGAGAGAGCTCTACGGTATATGAGAGAGAGACACCCCACACGCGACTTCTTCTGGTGGTACTGTCTGCAAGGGACGCCAACGACATTCAGAATGAATGGGATCCTATGGGAGCTGAAATAAAAAATATTAATATTAATAATTCTTGATGTTAAGTAGAAGTGCTAACCCCTGCATCACCGTGCCACCTGTCTATGTGTTTGTCACATCTGTGGATACACATTACACAGAGCAATTTGTGCTCAGTGTCACGCCCTGCAGTTGTGTGTGTCTCTGTGTGTGTGTGTTTTTGCGAGTATGCCAGCATGCATGTGGGTTGTGTGTGTGCGTTTGTATGTGTGTGTTGCAGCTTTGCCCTTCCACAATCCATCCTGAGTCAGTTCATTACCTGACTGAAGGCCAGGCCGATAGCCATCACTCTGACCACAAAGGTCAAGGAAAGGTCACCACCGCTGTGTGCCTGTATCTCCACCGTACCCTCACTTTCACTTCTATCTGAGAGCCACGCTGGGGGCCTGTGCCTCAGTTTAACTTCAAGGTGAACTGAAGAGAAAGACAGCTCACATCTCGCGCTCGAGCCAAGAAATGATTTTGGTAGAAAACGCTCATAGGGCAAAACAGTTCTGTGTATGATTCCAGCTGGCAGGTAACTGGATTACCCACAATTCATAAAAATTGCTGGGAATAGTGATGATTATATGGTTGCATGTTTACAAATAAATGAATGATGTTTTTTGTTGATGTTATTTGGTGTAAAACATTTTCATCTAGTAGTCTGGTTGACTGGTGGGTCACCACTCATCTCTCTTTTCGATCGGGCCGGCGTTTCTGCACCTTTACCAAAAAGGGGTTTGTTCAAACTGAGGCGTAGGCATGGAGGGCATGCGTGCGTGTTCAACCATCACCTCGGTTCTCCACCTCGGAGGGGCGGTGTCACACGCACAGTATGCAACGCCATTCATGTCACATGACTGCCTTACATGAACAGCTGAACAACGCCTGCCGTTGCGCATGGGGTACTCTCAGAGACTTCATGGGGGAATTATCAGTGACTTCATGGACCGGGATATCACTTTTGGAATCACCTGACATTTGTGCCGCTTATTCCTTTTCTGCACGTGTAGGTGTGCATGTCATGCGTTAAAGTCTTGTTTTAAGAGTATACCACATAAGTAGCCTATTAGACACTTCGTTTCCAGAGGTGTGTCTGCATGGTCCAATCACATGCAAGTATTCACAGTATGTAAACGTGTCAACTGTTTTTACGGATCCTGCATACGTGCGGGCAGACACACACGCAGGGGAGAGGAAGGGAAGAAAGTGAGACAGTTCTTCATATGGGCACGGAGTGGCATAATGGAATTTAGATATTATGTCTGTGGGGCCCCTCTCACCCCTCCACAACATTCATTGAACTTTCATTTACTGCGCTTTTTCTGTTATTTGCTTGCGTCACCCCGATTTGCAAACATTTACAAAGTTTGTATTAATTTATTTTAGACTGATTCTTAATCCACTAACGGAACTTCTCCTCATGCATAAAGCCACTTCCAGCCAGGGCGTGTCCTGCTTTCTGTGAGGCGGAGAGGGGGGGTGAGCGCTGCTGTCGGTTTGTAAGCAGGGCGTAGCAGAGGCGAGACGCAGAATCCTCTTCTGCTACGGCACTGGGACTACCCTCCTAGCAGGTAGCAGAGGAGCAGTCTGCGGCCTCTGCTACCCGCCTGCTACGCCCTACGTACAAACCGACAGCCACAGTTTGAGACTGTTAGAACGAGGCCTATGTCCTCGGCCACTTGAATGGTGTCACTCAGTCTGCAACTTCCATTCTTGGTTGGGGAAACAACAGAAACCGAGATTATGCATGGACCTCGCCGAGCACATGAATGTATCTGCCATGTATAGTAGCTACACACGCACACGCATGCATGCAACACATTTGTAAATACAGGGGGGCAGGGATTCATTTCAAACAGTATAGTTGTACAAATCGACCAGGTCCTTAGGAAAAAGAGGCTCTGTGGGAACGTCGCAACTATCGCGTCAACTGAAGTCGTCAGCAGTCGTCACCAACTATAAACCACTAGTTATATTCTTTGTACTTTGTAATTCTTTTTTTTCATGTAATTCGTGGCAGATTATCGATGTAGGGTGGATTACCTTAATGTGAGCCCTTTTTTGCGGCTTCCTAATGTGGGACAGTGAAATGTAGTGTTCAACAGTTGAATTTGATGTTAGACAATGTACATTACCATAGTTTGCTCTTACCATAGTTTCACTGACATTCATTAGGTTAGGGACGAGACAGAGACAGACACTGGTTCTTAGGTGTCCCACATTAACCAATCCACCCTACATAACAGGCCAATGAGCCCTACAGGGCATTTATATTAAGCCTGCAGTGGTTCTGCACATCATAGTTTGTATTCATTCAGCTCAATAAACAATCTGTCGATTTGCACTATTTGATGGGGTTGAGTCAGCCACTATGATTGTTTGCTACCCACAAAACCCACCGCCTTGTTAGATGTGTGCAGATATGGGCAGAGTAGCCATAAAAATTACTTAAGTAAAAGTATTTACCTCAGAAAAAGTAGTTGTGCTGCCTAGTAGCTTAGTTGGTTAGGCAGAGCGCTGGAAAGCACACATCTGTGTGCAATGGCGCAGTGAGTCCGTGGTTAGAATCTCGCCACCCACGTATTTCCCGCATGTCTGCCCACCATCTTCACCTGTTTCCACTAAGCCTAATAAATAAAGCTTGGAAAAAACAGCCTGAATGGGCTGGAAAAAAACATTTTAAAAAAAAAGTAAAAGTAGTCATCCAAATAGTTACTCAAGTAAAAGTAAAAAAGTACTCCACAAAAAAGTTTCTTAAGTAGCGGAAGTACTGAGTAACCTTCAGTAAAAAAAAAGTAAATTAGGACAAATTATCTTTTCAAAAGGGAGAGAGAGTGAGTGAGAGCATCCGAGACCGAGAGAGAGCCCGAGAGGGAGGGAATGCCCGAGAAAGAGTGAGCCCGAGAGAGCCCGAGACCAAGAGAGAGAAAGTGAGAGAGAAAATGCAGAGAGACCGAGAGAGCCCGAGAGGGGGAGAGAGAGAGATATGACGCCAAAACATATGTATGTGCCAAAAGTTCCCAACGGGTGTCGCTAAAGGCCACATTAATGTAACGAGTAGCAAATTGCTGACATCTCAGTAAAAAGTATTTTTTTCCACCTCAAATTTACTCGAGTAAAAGTAAAAAGTAACTTGTGAAAAATGTACTCCAAAAGTTAAAAAGTACATTAAAAAATTGTAACGGAGTAAATGTAACGCATTACTCCCCATCTCTGGATATGTGTGTGTGTGTGTGTGTATGTGTCATGTTGCATGGAGATCATGTCGAGATGAATGCATTATTAGCTGGAGCTCTTGTCTGTTCAGTTCTGTTGATCATGAGAGATTGTCATAGTTCATGTTCCAGTCATGTGTTGTACATTCTGTTCAACACATGTGGAGGCTGGACATGTCACACACCGTGTGTATGTGTGTGCGCGTGCGGCTGCCAAACAGCGCCTAAGTGTGGTATGTGTGGGTTAATAGGGCCGTTCCAGGAAACACAACAAGATGACTTCTGGATGAGTGCCAGATGAGTATCAGGGGCGATTGCTTTAAGACTGCAAGGGAAGCCCAGCTTCCCCAACATGTCAGAAAAAAATGGTCAAATTTACTTTTTGTTGTGTGTACATGTCATTGGCTAAATATCTGCTACAATGCATTATTTTTATTTTATTTTTATCACTAACGTTACAACGTTATTCCCGTTTTGTTCTCATTCTCTCCGTGGCGCTCTGTGTCAGAGCTGGAGGAGTGGGTTGTAACCAGCTCAGTTGAACTTATAGGGTGAAATGCATAGATGATATGCTTTCACACCCCCGGACTGTGCTACGTGAATGGGGCTTCAACGGAAAGGCATGAACTGGTACGCTGAAAGTAAACCTCTTGGTTGTCTCCATCCTGTCGCCTGAGGGATGAATTCCAGGATTGCATGGGTTGGGTGATTTTGTGGGAGGCGCAGTGGCCAAACCCGCGGATGCGGGGTTGGGCCGCTAGGTGTGAGGCGGGTGGTTGTTGGGTCCGTCTCCTGACCTCATCGTTGGTGACGTGCAGAGCCCAGTGGATGCCCTCAATGGTTTGTAGCGCTCTGCTATCGAATCCACAAAACCATATTTAACATATCCATCCACTTTCAGTCAGTCGTGAAGCCCCATGCATCTGGGTCTCCATCTTGTGGACAGACGGGGAAGCGAATGTAATGCGTTTTAACGCCAGTTTTAACGTTGATACATAAACGTATATAACAATATCTAAACTAAACTATATCTAAACTTAAGCATTGCACAAAATAAGGAACTTTAAGAACGGACAAAATTGTTGCGTTCTGAACTGATTCAGGACCAATGTTTTGGTGTCAGAACAGTTCCAAGAACAAAAACGTTTAGAACATAAACCTGCCTATAAACAGTTCGGACTGGAACGTTTCAAAAATAATTTAGTTTTCCGGCCCTGATGTGATGAAGTGATGAAGGGTATGGTCATGGATCCATAGGAAAACAGTATATTTCTAAATTCTACATACCATTCACAATTAATTGTTTGAGGTGAAATGAAGAAATAATGCAGAATCTGCCTCTATCTATCCATGATACAATTGTGGCTAGTGGTTAACAGTGTTGCCACAGTTTAATTACTGTTAAAAGTAACTGTTAACTACTTTATTTACTCAGTAAGTCAGAAGGTCAAGGAGTACTCTGCAAAAGTGAGGCATGACTTTTAGGGTACCTTTAATCTAGCTACTTTTTTTCTGAGAAGTAACATATTAATTCACTCATTAGACATGACTAAATACCATATTTGAGTTGGTCAGTTACTTACTAACAGCACTGGTGCTTAATGAAGGGTTAATGTCTGTCCAACATTATTGCAGTAAGAACTTTCCCACATCAGCACCCACAGAGGGTCTCGTGGGGTACAGGTTCTCTCTCTCTCTCTCTCTCCCTTTGTCTCCCCCCCACCTCCGCCTCACCTTCCCCCTCATGGAGAGTCTCAGGTGGTACAGGTTCTCTCTCCCCCCTCATCTCCCCCTCACCTCCCTCCCCCATTTCCCCTCTCTCTGGTGCTGCGCTGATTCTAAGAAGTGCTTAGAGGACTCCTTTCTTTGCTGACAATGGAGTATTATAGGAGCCGTAGCGCATGGGGAGATGATCTGCTCCACACCACACTTCTCCTCACTCTTTCTCCCCCCTTTCTCTCTCTGCCTATTATCTCTTTTACTCTCTCGTTCTTTCCCTCTGTGTATGTGATAATCAGTCTCTTACTTAATCCTTCTATTGCCAACTTTCTAACCCACCTCACCCCCAAAGCACACCCCCTCTGCCCTCACATGCTTACAAGTACACAGACCTGAGATATTGAAGAGCCATGCTTGCTGTAGGAATAGTGACGTCACGGGCAGGGCTCCGATCCTGGTCAAGGAACGAAAACGAACAGAATTTTATGGAATTTTACGAGGCACGGAAACGGAAACGAAAAAAGATCTCTTCAACTGTTCCGGAACTCAAACGGAGCATTATGAAATCTACAAAACCGGTTAAAAACGTTTTTTTTTCTGTTCTCTATATATTTTGACATATTCTATCTCTGGGAGACTATTTCCATCCATTTTCACTGTCAGTCGTCAAGCCCCATGCATCTCCATCTTGTGGACAGACGAGGAAGCGAATGCAATGGTGTTTAAACCCGGTTTTCACGTTAAGTCCACCAAATATATTCTTTATAAACTATATGTAAACTTAACTTTGCACAAATTAAGGAACTTTAAAAACAAACAAAATGTTTGTTTTTGTGCAATCCTGCACAACGTTCAGAGAATCATTTACATTGGGTCATCACCGCATGGCGGTGGTTTGGTCTTGCACGGTGGACACAGCTGACCATTACATCCGACTCTCTGCGTTTCGGGGATATAATAATAAGTAGTTTGCAATCTGCAAATTAATTTGCATCATTGTGGAAAGAAGTGTTATCAAAACAACATTCTCGACCAGATTATGGCACTAAAACACTAAGGAGGGTTAGACAAAATTTCTTTTTTACTGGGCTTTATATTTTAATTAGGGTGGATCGCCCTAATCTGGGCCATTTTTTGCAGCTTCCTAATATGGGACAGTCAGTTGTGTAAAGTGGGACAGTGAACTGTAGTGTTTAACTGTGGATTGCCCACATTGGTGCAATCCACCAGAGATTGCAAACCACCTACCATCGGTGCGCAAAAAAAAAAAGTAATGGCAAAAGTAAGGAGTAGAAGTACAGATATTTTTGTTCAAAATCTACTCACAAGTACAAGTCATCAGAGAAAAATGTATTTCTAAAAGTAGATACTTGAAAAAAACAACTTGAGTACAGTACTTAAGTATTTGTACTTCGTTACTTGCCATCTCTGCAATCCACCCAACCTACTGAGAGGAGTTATGGTGTTTACTGCCTTAGAACACTCCCTTTGTCTTTCACCAGGCAGACCATAATCACAAAAAGTGGAGTCAAAATACTTGGTGGGGAGAGATGCTTTCATAAATAGTGACTCTCTGAGGCAAGAGTAGAGCAGCACAGAGACGGGCTGTTAACATGTGTTCAGTGTAATTAAACACACCAAAATAAACCGCTTGCCTCAAGCCTTCTGGTAGAGCGTGTTCACCATGTGTAGAGATAGCAGCTTTGTCAGCCTGACAATAGCTAACAAGATGAATGACAACATTAGACAGCACATTGTGCTCTCGTTTGCACAGCAGCGACTGCCTGACAAATTGAGCGTGAGTATTCTTATCATTCAGTTATTGCTACAAGTATATTTTTCTGACAATTTCTTTCAACTTGTTGTATTTGAATTCTCATTGACTGGATGCCTGGTCATGTTTTGGTCTGCGCGAGTAAAATGCAAGACTGAGATTGGTCGAATGGACCTGAATGATCCTCACGTATGCTAAATAGGGTTAGCTCAGCATGGTGGCACAGTGGTTAGCATTGCTGCCTCACAGCTAGAAGGTCCTGGGTTCGAATTCCAAACCGGACAGGTCCTTTCTGTCTGGAGTTTTCATGTTCTCACCGTGTCTGCGTGGGTTTCCCACCGTGCACTCCGGTTTCCCCCACCACCACCACCACCACCACCAAAAAATAAATAAATACATAAATTCTAGTTAACCAACAACATTCCACAAACAAAATCTTGTACTGTTCCAGTCTATTTTTTTTATTTGATAAATGCATGTGCAAGCAACGGAGGGATTTGTACGATGGGGCCGTTTTTGTCCACGGGTGCCATGGTTCAATGAAACATCTATTTAATTCACTCCTCAGACAGGGTTCTGTTTGATTAGGTTCTGGTTCTGCTCTATTAGCTCCAGTATTGCTGGCGAGGTGTTGAGAGAGCAAGAAATCTATAGTGCGGCCATTGCTGTAGTTTAACGATCGTTAGGTCCAGGGATGGCCGACTTAATGATCACTTAGTCTATGGATGGGTGAGTTAATGATCGCTACAGTTTATTGATAGCAGGTCAATTAGCCGTTAGCCCAGGGGGAGGAATTTGGAACCATATATCTTAGTCTTATTAACGCCTGGAATGAACGCACGAGTGGAGGGGGGGCGGGGGATAGTCAGGTATTGTGTGTGTTTTGGTCACACTACAGTACAGACAACACTGTATTGTAGGTCACAGCACAGTTTTTTTTTTTTAAATTAGAGTAAATTGTGAAAGTGGAACGTTGGCCAGGAAAACAGCAGCGACGCTGTCCGTACCTGTGAAATAAGTCACGGGTACCATACGTGTGGATGCGGAATCTCTTACCGACTGAACCACACAGCCAGCACACTGTGGCATAACTTTAAAGCATAACTTTTGAAAGATGGATGGATTCGTCCCAGATTCGGTGTGTTAATGCCTCTAGAGTAGATCCATGAACTGATTTTGGAGGCCCACACTTTCAGGAAGATTTGAAGATCCATTCATAACTTCTGACTTCTGAGTACAGTCATCCCACCTTTAGCAATCGGCACTGCCTGTGCCGATTGCTGAATTGTCCTGAAGTACCCTGAATAAACCCTGATGAATACATCCACACCGTCTGATCATTGGAGAACCTGGCAAGATGACTTGATGATTTGATTTATCGACGATAAAGACTATTATGTCACGTATTAAGCAACGACAATGGGCATCAGCAAATCGGCATCAGCAAATCAATGCTCAGATCCAAAAGAGGATCTTCCAATCGGAATAGATCCAAAGCGGCCAATCAGAGCCGCACCACCATGTTCTGGGGGGAGGTCGCTAATCAGACAGTGCTCTATGTAAACAGCAATGGTCGACTACACTAAAAGACGAAAAGAGGAGTGCACTCAAAGTGTTCAAATACTTGGAATCTACGCATTCTGCAACGCTTACCTTGTTGGCAGTGACTGTGTTGGTCCAGCATGCACCTTACTTATGGTGCTAGGTGATCAAAAATGTCTTGGTACACATATACAACTTCAAGGAGGTATTCACTAAGGAGACTTTGTGTCAAACCATTCAGGCTTTCCCCATTCAAAGTCAATGAAAGCAAGACTTTAACTTGAACTTCAAGACTCCTAAGGTGTGTTTTCACCAAGATGGCCATTTGAATATTGTGTAAATGTATCTATAGTTGACTTGTGTGCAGGTGTTGACTCAACCCTGTACAAACCCCCCGCCTCAACTTTTTTCCCGTTGCTTGGCGCGCTACTTGTTACGACAGTTGGGTATCGTTACGTTTGACTGTAATCCCATTAGGTTACTTGTTAATGACATTAAAAAGTAATCTGTTATGTTACTGGATTACTGATTGAAGCATGTAGCGAGTTCCGTTATCCGTTATAAATGAAACCCAATTAAGAATAACATTCATACGTTTTACATTAAAATTCAAAAGGGCTCACGTATACACCGCCAAGGATCCGCCTCAAGTGGATCGGAGTACAATTTGGAGCGGACTAAAATAGGTGGTCTATGGTGGTCGGAAACAAAGCCATGTGACCGTCCACACACACGGGCAATCAGACTGGACAGCTGGGAACCCTAGCGGGAAAGTGACCGGCCCGCAGCCCGGAACGGAGCGGCCCTGCCAAGGCGCCGCTGGTCCCACCACAAGGTGGTCGCTGCGGCCAGGAGCATAACGAAGTCTGTTGTCTGTGTTGTGTACAGATCGGTTGCGGGAGACTTGGCTGGTGGAAGCGCGATTCCGTAAAATAAGGTATGAGCGAGGTGGGTGTTTTTAGTAAATATAGCCATGACCTATCTTTTTAGAAAACATGTAACTAGGACGGGATCACCTGTCAAGGGGAACCAAAACTAGTAGTTATTTCTTCAACTAGGCCGAGATTGAGGTTGATTGAAAATCTCAATCTCTTCTTTTCTCCAGCCCTCCGTTAAAGGAGTTCTGTTAACCAATCAAAACAAATTAACATTAACAACAACTAATCAAAAACTGTAGGTATTTTCAAATAGGCCGAGATCAAGACTGATTGAAAGTGTTGATCTCCTCTTTCTTCTCTCTTCTTTCCAGTCCTCCGTTAAAGGAGTTCTGTAACCAATCCCAAATTACTGTCCTTAACTGGGCAATGAAGCTTGAAAGGTAGTTAGGTAAATAGCTGCTATATTCCTTAAATCTAAATATAAAAACAAAATCACTTTTGTGAAGCGCCTTGAGGCAGCTTCGGCTGCGATTTTGGCGCTATATAAAAATCTGTAGAGTTAAGTTGAGAACTAATGTATTAGATTACAATGTTGCTCAAAAAGTACTCTGTTAGTGTAACGTTATTATAAACGGATTACACCCAACTCTGCTTGTTACTGCTTGGAAATATTTTGCCTTTGACGCCTATTCTTGCGTCGTTTGACACTGCCGTGTCTTCCTATCTGCTTACATGCCATTTTCAGGATTTCTGACGCCGTTAAGTGTCTTCTGGTATTGCCGGAAACACACCATAACTCTGATTTGTCGTCTGCCCCCCTCGTCTCAACAATGATGTGATTGTGTTTTGCTGTGTATGTGTTTGTGTGTGTGTGTGTGTGTGTGTGTGTGTGTGTGTGTATGTGGGTATGTGTGTGTGAGAACGTGACTCAACAGATGTCCAAGAAAAGGAAACATAAGCAACAACAACAAAAACAAGAGCCCTTGTTTTTTTTGTAAAAAAAAAGGCATTTAAAGCATTTTTCCACATACAAAAATATGGTTGATTTGAGACCGACAATAATAAATAGATAGCAGCGTCCAGGCGCCACCGGTACATCTGTACAATCATTCATTAATAAGAATAAATCAATATTCACATTTCACTCAACAGCAAAGGCACTGGCATTTACATATTTCACTCGCTGTGTGTTTGTTATGTTTTGTGTGGGTTGGCTCTGTGGTGCAGTCAGTTGGACCAGTTCATCGAGCCCCATACACTCTTGTGCCTGTGGCTTAGTCTCACAGCGCACGCAGCTGTCGTGAGATCGATTCCCGTCTCTGGCTAACACATGCTGCAGTTCTGCTTCCCTGCTGTTTTGTCCCTCCTTCACACTAAGCCTGTCAATTAGGGGTTGCACCGATCATGTATTTTTGCTCCCGAGCCGATCCCGATACTTTGATTTCAAGGATCGGCCGATCCTGATCACCGATACCGAGTCCCGATACCGAGTCTTGAAACTGCAAAAATTGGTAGTACCAAAACTATTTGGCATTTGAAGTTTTTATGTTACGGCAGAGCGTGTTGCGGCTGTCGGGAGCGGAGGAGCGCTCCCCGGCTCATTCACCGATCCTGATCGGCCAATCTTGATTGGGACAAGTCTGATCGGCCCCCGATCACCAATCTGAGGATCGGATCGGTGCACCTCTACTGTCAATAAAGATGAAAAATGGTGCTTGCGCCCCAAAAATAACTTAAAATACATTCTGAGTGCTGTTTTTGTGAATCAACGTTGTGTGCATCAATTTAAAGTCAAATTTGGCAACTTCTTAAATATTTAAATGTTAATATTTAAATATTAAATATCCATCATTCCCTGTGAGTGTTTTTAAGGTTTGGCTCTGTTTCTAGGGTAAGGATGTGGATGTATGGTCCCCCCCATACATCCACATGTATGCCCCCCCCCCTCCAAAAAGGATTAAATTTGTTTCAATATCCAACACTTTTGAGTACTGATTCAGACAATCGTCGGCCCGTGCCTAAACCCTGGGGTATCAACCTTTGCATTTGTGGGGCCTAGGTTTTGTGATCTCTCTCTCTGGCTCTAATCATGAAGCGTAATGCTTTTGCTGGATGCCCCAAATAAAATAAACCAACATATGTGGGGCATATGGGGGTTGCGCAGTGGGCCGAGAAAGTTCAGTGCATGAATCCAGGGTTCTATAAAGTAGAAGTAAAGCTACACCCCAAAGTAAGAGCATATTCAAACTGCAATTTGAATTCAGGCCAGATGTGACGGTGGCCAAACTCAGTGAGTTTTCCCCTTTTCGAATGAATGACGCACTCCGACATGTGGGACAGGTGAGACGTTTCTCTTCTCTGTGCAATATGGTTTCCAGTGTGGTCACTTTCAGTCAGCAGTAACCTGAGAACTCTATACCATCCAGGTTGAGCCGGTTCGTAAATAGTTCAAATAAATCTGTGTTATGGATTGTTAATATGTAAGTTGGAGTAAGCACTTTAGTGTAAGACTACATCATCTGCTTCTCGTGGATGTGAAAGGCAGAAAAGCAAAGTCCCGTGTATGATTAACATGTATTTAGCCCAATTCACACTGGACTTTTATTACCTATGGACCCGTGGTAATTTGGTATAATTGCGGAAGACGTCTGAGTTTCATTTGACGTGCTAATACGCAATGTCTGTGATTTGTGAAGTAATAATTCCCTATCGAGTTACCTACTGTGGTTCAGTGAAACACCACAATGGTTTGAATTCTGAATTTGTTTAACTTTGCTAATGCACGCACACGCGTGTTTGTGTCTGAGAGTGAAGTCTGTGTATGTGTGTACATGTGTGGGCAAGCAAAAATACGGCACATGCGTCATAATGTCTTTTAAATTGAGCAAAAGACAGGGTTTTACTAATCCCGTCAGAACGCGCGACAAAATAACACAGACGTCAGGGGGTAATTGTGAATGGCAGTGCGAACTGGCCTTTTGACACATGTTGACCGTAAATTCTTAACTAAACATTTAAGGTATTATGGATTAACGTGGCTAGAGAGGTTTGAGGAAAGTGTGGATGTGGGTTGTAAGAGTCTGGGACAATGTGTAGTGCTAAATTATTAGTACATCCTGTCAATCAAAATTTGAATCAAAAGGTTTTCTCAAAATAATTTCTGTGTGAAGCTCGCCGAGGCAACTTTGAATGTGATTTACATCAAAAACATACTTGAAACAACATGTAACATTGTGGTGCAGTTGGTTAGACTGCTGCATCCAGTCCCATACAGTCTTGTCTCAACAGCGCACACAGCTGTTGTGAGATCACTTCCCCTCACAAGCATAAGCGTGCTGCCGGTCTGCGTTCCTGCTCTCATGTCCCCCTTCACACTAACCTTGTCAATAAAATGGAAAATGCACCCAAAAAATAAAAAAAAAAAAAAAAAAAAAAAAAAAAAAAAAATATATATATATATATATATATATATATATATATATATATATATATATATATATATATATATATATAAATTTAAAAAACATGTAACGCATATTGTTTTAATTATGTAT
>OMKY01144441.1:0-11936 GCA_900302395.1 Bregmaceros cantori
GGCGCAAGCACTATTTCTCATCTTTATTGACAGGCTTATTGTAAAAGGGTGGGTGAGAGAGCGAGACCAGCAGCATACTGATGCTCTAACCAAGAGTACTGAAAAATTGTAATTGAGTAAAAATATATTTACTTTGCTTAAATTGTACTTAATTTAGAATGTAATGAGTAAAATGAGTACAAGTTACTTTCAATTATTTAATAAAAAAAAGCATGAGTCATAAATCAGCACAAGTTGTTTTTTTAAATATATTTTTTATCAATATTCAAATGACTGATTTGTGTGATGTGCGATGCGTGGACGATGCATTGGATCTGGCTCGCCTGGCTGCACAGGAGTTTAACTTTCCACCCAAATTAAAAATTTTCACCATCCACCAATATGTTTTGTAATCAGTAACGTGAGGGGACTCAAATGTAATGAGTTAAAAGTACTAAGGTAAAAATGTACTTTTAAAAATTACACATTTCAAAAACTACTCAGAAAATTACAAATTACTCATAAAAAGTAATTAATTACAATAACCTGAGTAAATGTAATTCATTACTTCCCACCACTGGTAATGAGTCGGTTGGTTCTGCCCTTCAGCAAAAGCAACTCTAAGCAGTTACTGTGTGCAATAAAACGGTCTGCGTTCGGAGGGCCGGTGCCGTCAGCCTCTGTGTGTGTCCCTAAGGAGCTCCCGCCCCACATACAGTAAAGACAAATCACAGCATGTATAGTTTGATCTCTGCTGGTATGTTACGCCTATAAAATGTCTTTTGATCTTAAGGGGAAAATATGCAGCACATTTTACATTATGTGACAAATGTCAGCTAAAGAACATGTTGTGCCATGCCCTTCACCTGCATGACACAGTGTAAGTAATATATGAATATGTAATTCAGAAAATTATGAGCTCAGTCAAAATATAATTTATCTATAATATAAATATCTTTTCCGGATATACTTTTCAATCATCTACACCACACAGCACTATCACACTATCTCAACACTAGATCATCTTCTCAGTAGCAACTATGCCTCACAGAGCTAATAACCTACACTGAAGGACTATGAGCCAACTGCAAAATGCAGGACGGTTGCACAAAAATCAATTCAGAATTGGGGATTTGTTGTAAGCCTGTGAATAACTATATAGTTATGGAACTGTTGGCAGTATGAATGACACATGACCGAGGTTAGTGATAAAATGCAACAGAGTACAACATCAACTATCGGGCAAACCATGCAATGAAGACTTTGTTTTTTTAATAATACACAGAGCGAAAATAAATAAATTGAGTTGGGTAGAGCCATTAGGCATGCCAGAAATCACTAGACCACAGTTCTGTGGGTTTGCTTGTAGAATGCACTCTTTCTGCACCATGATTATAGATAACAGAGACAAAGCTTTGTGAAAAAGTCTGTGGCGGAGAACAGTTTTGCTGATATATAAGCAAGTTCAATAAGTAATTATTAAAATTGCACTGCAGCTCATTCTTTTGTCCACTCAAGTTCTTTTGTCCATTCAAGTTTTCAACTAAACAAACAATGACAAAGTAATAATTAGGCCTATGCAGTCATCTCAAGTCTCGACTGATAAAGGTGTATCCCTGAAAACAAAGCTAAAAAAAATTGGGGCAAATCCATCCACCCGATCAGAAGTTATGGACCAAATAAAAATGTGTTCATGTTGAATTTAGACATTTTGATAGTGTCGGCCTCCGAAATCAAATTAGTTCATGAAGTTAACCGCATTAATATTTCCACAGTTGTATATTAAACTAGAAGCACTCAGAGATTGTACACCTGCGCCGTAGTGGTACAAAAATAGTACTTTTAGTGCTAGCAGTATGTGTGGCAACCCATTATCAATGCCAGTGCTCCTAGAGTAAGGCGACGCGATTGACGCCACCGGCGAACATGCTCAGCACAAGCCAACTACATTTCCCAGCGGCCGTTGCTGGAAGTCTGGTCACGTGACTAAGGCAATTACATTGCAATTACCGTAAAGCACTGTAAGGCACTCCATTTGTATAATATGAGCACATTAATTATAATGTATTGCAAAGTTAACAATACAGATGAAGCTGAAAAGCTACCTTCTCTAGGGCCTATCAGGGACTTGGACTCATACTCTTTTCATGCAGCAACTAATAGGCTAAAGCACCATCACCTGACACCAGTGTGGTCACAGTTACTAAGTTAGATTACTGACAACTTTATTTTAAGAATAACTAAGTTAATTGCTATAGTTACTTTTAGTTACGTTTGATGACTTTAATCAAATTACAGTACTGCTTTGGAAAAAGTAATGTGTTAGATAACTAATTACTGGAAAAGAGGGTAAAATCAACATAACTTAATTACCGACTTCACTATCTGACGCAGTGGCGACGTGTCGGAATGACGTCACGACATAGACAGCCAGGTTCGGAGGATGGCACTCTACCACCATCCATTAGAGAGGTAGAGGAACCCTCAACACCAAGCGTATCGTCACGTTTCTGATTCAATCGCTCTTTCCAGATCATCCTCAACTCGATGCACAAGTACCAACCCCGGCTGCACATTGTCAAAGCAGACGAGAACAATGCCTTCGGGTCCAAGAACACTGCCTACTGCACCCATGTCTTCCATGAAACAGCCTTTATCTCGGTGACATCCTATCAGAACCACAAGGTGAGGACACATAATTCAGATAAACTATCAATCAAGTCTTTCTGGCCCACGGAAGAATCCCTAGAAAGTGTTTTTTTTTGTTAAATATGTTTTATCTTTCTGAGATGCAGTTCTTTATTTCGCCAGAAGCACTGGAAATTTGTTGTTGAGGGTTGAGGCTAACTGAGATTCTGTTCTTTACCTCAACAGATGCACTATAAATGTGTTAGTTTATAAATGTAATACTTTAAGTGAGCTTCTGCTGTTTACCACATTTGTGTGTCGTTATTTCAGATGTTGCTTTTTACAAACAAGAAAGCACCATTGTTGCATAGAATTGAAGGCCTTTTAATGGGAACTATGCTACTTCAAAAATATAAAAATTATGAAAATGTGTTTTCGCTTTGTGTCAAGTTGTACAAGTAGGCCAGAGGTTACCGAAGGTTGGGGGCGGGGTCCGGCATCTGCTCCGGCCCCTGGCCCATTGGGTTTCTGACAATGTGGCCGTCTGAGCAAAGTAGTTGAATAGCACTGATCTATGATCTGAGATGTACTATTCTATGCCAATGCCACATTATAATTTACACATTATAACTGTGCTGCTCATACCTTTTTGTGTGGACCGTGTTCTTTACATGTACTTTAAAGTCCTGCCTTGCATGGTACCATGTGTACTAGGGCTGCAACTAACGATTAATCTAATAGTTGATTCGTTTCCGATTAATACAACGATTAGTCGACTAATCGGTTAGATATTTTTACTTTTAAAGACAATCCCCAAAATATTCACAGCGACACGGAAATGAACCTTGTCAACTTGAAATGTAGTCAATTTTGGTTGACGTTAGCAAACGTTTGTACCACAATTTGATAGTTTTCTTCATATTCATATTTCTGATCAATCAAAGCATTTTGAATTTTCAGAAATCACCCAAATTATATCAAATCTGTGTCAACAGGGGGTCGTGTCAGCAAAAAAGCTGCTGACAATAAAAATGATTCAAGTCCTTCATCAAGTCAAGGCGAGCAATCGATTGCTTCATTGGTTGTTGATTAATTTCATAACAGTTTAGTAATTAGTTGCACCCCTAAGGTGTACCATATTATTATCTAGCAATGCAAAAATAAGGCTAATGATTAACCACTGATTGACTGATAAGTACCAAGACTAGTATTTGGTATAAGCTCAGTTACGCATGGGTTGGTGTAATCTATCACTTGTTACAGCAAGCATGCCTTTTGGTACAAGTCAAGTTTACTGACGTATCATGGTTATCTATGGGCGTTAACCTGAGACCAGGATATAGCTCTGAGGATTTTCTTTTGCACTGTAAATAGCTCCTGTAGGTACGTCGTATATGTGCTCTCCCAGATCACGTTGCAGTAGCCTATGCAGGGCTCAAACAGGATTTTGTAGATCACAAATAGGGCCTGTGCTGGTAGGAAGTATCTCATCTAATGGAAAATAACATTTATAGTGTTGTTACTAGGAGACATATGTGCAATCTGAGAAATTAAAAATTTAAGATAAGATTAAAGATTCAATAACCAACACATACACGTCAGTGTAGTGGTTAGTGACAAAATGACAAGTTCACTACAAATGCATGATTTGGTGTAAACAACAGTAATTGAAGAGTTTTCCATAGCTCGATATATGTATTTCTTAGTATTTTATGTGGAAATTAAGTCCACACCACCAATACATCTTGATGTATTTCAAGCGTTATCTGTCCCCATTTCTCATATACACTCGAAGAAATTCAACTTTGAATCACTGTTAACATTTTACACTTGTCTTCATGGTCTGAGAAAACTGACACACACTTTCTCATTCAAGATTACACAGTTGAAGATAGAGAACAACCCCTTTGCCAAAGGGTTTCGAGGCAGTGAAGAAGGAGACGTGCGTGTTTCACGACTACAGGGGTAAGTCATTGCTTCAATGCCAGCATTGAAGCAGGTGCACATTGGTAAACATGTTTAAAAAAAATGTTATATTCAGGCAGCGTGGTGGCGCAGCGGTTAAATACAATGCTCCATCGCCGCCCCTGGGACCATAGTGTGAATAGGTTCTATTCCCGTGAGCGGATGCCGACAATGTCTACCCCCAAGCTCTTCCCTGTTTCCGACTAATCCTATCAATAAAGAGAAAAAGATTGGCGCTTACGGAATAAAAATAATGTAAAATTGTAGTAGTTGTATTGTGGCTCAAAAACACTCAAGCCACAAGCCCGGTTCTCTGAGTGAGACGTCTCATCAGACAGGCAGTGAGAAATTGAAAAGAAAGAAAACTAGTCTGTCGGGGGCGCACGGTGACCGAGCAGGTAGAGAGCGCGTCCCCGAGACCATAGGTCGAGCAGTGCCGTCGATACAAATCCCCTGTCCGGCATTTATGCAGTGTCACCCCACCGACTCTTCATTCTAATTTCCGATTTAATCCTGTCCTTATCTCTCTCAATAAAGAATGAAAAAAAAGAAAAGAAAAAAGAAAATTAAAGTTTGTTAATGCTAGGGCGCATAGCGTAGCTGAGTTCCTGTTCAAGTCTATCATTTATGCATTCTGAGAGTTATGTAGTTGTGGTTACAACCATCAATAGAAGCAAGAATTTCCAGCTCTTTAAGATGATGCAATTTTTGTTTCCAATGCAGATGCAGCATAATTAATAGCAAATCACCAATGCTGTTAACACTGCCATCTTTAACTGATCATGCTCGGCTTAAGGTCTTTCCACTCACTTACTAATCCCAACATTGGATTAGCTCACCCCATCCTGCCTTCTTAGCATTTGACATCACTGATATTTGACTACCGGCACTCACACAACAGAGATATACCCCAGTGGAGGACGTTCTGACACAACATTAACATACCGACCATAAACAGAACAACACTGCATCTGGGGTGCTAAAAGTGGACATATTGAAATATGATGACAATGTCAGTCTTATCCTTAACGTCGATACACATAGATGCACATAAGTCGTACACATGCATGGGAAAAATCAAAATTACTAAAAAACTTCTCCCTGTGTGTGCGTGGGTATGCACGCTGTGGACTCACGTTGGTGACACATGAATACACAGTCACACACACACAGACACACAAATCCCTTGCAAAAATCCCCACAAATTCCCTCCATGGATATATTAATTTGTATGACGCCATACAGCCGCGATGCGCTCGATGAAACGGTCACTCTCCTGATTCCAAGGAAAGGAGTCAACTTCCTGTCTTGGTGACAAAGTCATAGCTCTGACGACATCACAATTTGCCTGTGTCCTGTGTGTGTATTCCTATTTGAACCAATAGAGCCATCCAGCTATGGAGACCAGAATCGTTTTAGCCAGACTGGCTATGATCATCTCTCCTTGCTGGTCACTGACTCAAAGCCTGTGTGTGTTGGTCTCAGCCAATCTAACAGTAACAGTTCAATATACCAGACGACTATAAAATGTGATGTTGAAAATTAGATGCTGAGTTTTCTTTCCTGTTTTTTGTTGTTCTTTCTTTATCTTTCTTTTTTTGTTCCCTCTTCTTTCTTTCCATGTTCTTTTTAAAATAAAACGTATTATGTATGTATTATTATGTATTATTATTATTATGTATTCATATTTATTTTTTTAAATAAAATATTATTTAACAGTGGTGCTCTGATTTATCCCAATATATTTGTCTGTAGCAAAGACTACCCGGTGATCTCCAAAAATATGGTACGTCAAAGACTCATCTCTTCGCACGGCCATCTAGCAGGCAAGCTGGGAGCGGGAATGCTGGCAGGGCACCCCCAGGTGCTGTCATCCTACCAGTATTCAGAAACTGGGGCACCCTTGTCAGGCTCCGACTCCCAGGATTCTCTATCCGGGTCCTATCCCCAGACTCGTGACCCAGGACTTCTGTATCATCGCTTCAAACACAGAGCAGGTGTGTTCCAAGTAGCTGATTATTAGCAATTATTTGACCGAGTAGAAATGCTCCTCTATAACTGCCCCATTTTTATTAACCATTCCAATTGTTTTACTACAGCTGCTACTTTTGTTAACAACCATATTTCCTACAAAAATATTCAGCATAAACACAATTTTTCATAATTTTCATTAACTCCTTTATTAATTCATGCGTTTTTTTTGGCCACAGGCGCCATTTTCATTGACAAGGTTAGTGTGAAGGGGACTAAAGAGCAGGGAAGTAGACCTGCAGCATACATGTCGGTGAGGGGAAGCGATTTCGCAGCAGCTGTGTGCGCTGTGGGGCTAAGCCACAGGCACAATATTTTATGAGGCTGGATGCACCGGGATAACTGACTGCCCAACAGAGCCAGCACCTGTTTTAAAATATGGATGATTCCACGATGTTGACAATTAAACACTATTAATCATTACATTAAATGTATTTTATTCACTTGTGCGTGCTTGTTATAGTCACAGCTGATTAATTAATCAAATGCTTGCTAATCGATAACTAATAAATCCAATTGTTGCAACTGTATTTCAATGTACTTCAGTCAGTTAAGTAGGTTTCCTGGTTTTTGTGATTCCATGAAACTAAATTATGAAAAGCCTCACATTGTATGAAAATATGCATGAATACAGCGTCAGCAGCATCATGGTTTTCATCATGGTCTACAAAGCTCTGCAAATCACCTAACAATTCAATTTTGATTCATGGGGCATTAAAAAATAGTATTCATTAATCTGTTATTTTAAAGCTTTTCAGTGAATATATTTTTTTTTCTTCACACCAGAAGATTCAAATAAAAAAAACTGAATTCAGAAAACAGTTCACTTCCTCAGAGTTTGATTTGTGACGTTAAGGGCCAATCTCAATTCTATTTTCTCGGTGCTCGGCTGGAGCCCCTGCGGTAGGATGCGGTCTGTCACTAGCGCTGCCGGGGCTCTGTGCTCCAACGCGCTGTAAGTTATCAAAGCGGTTAAAACAGTTAAATTATGGCTAGAAATAGCTTCTTACATTTGTGTATTTCCTTCTTGTTGCCACCATTGTTAAAATGTTTCACGTTGCCAGGTAATTGCATTGTATTGTGTAATATCTCGTACCCCTCCAAGCGGAGTCTGCCTGTCTGTACCGCTACCCTTGGAGGGCTACAAAGCCCTCCCCATTACCCCTACCCCTCTGCCATAACGAGAATTGGGATACCCCTACCCCTACATGTGAACGCGCAAAACAGAGGGGTCTGGGGAGGGTCTAGGGGTGAATTTGGATTGGGCCTTTAGGCAACACAATTACCTGGGGACCCATTTAACTGCTTCGGTGTAATCACATCTGTGATTTGTTTAGTTTGTTCGCTACGATTCAGAAGATAAATGCATCCAAGGTCATTTTACATCTCAATTACTCAATGACAGTATATGAAACCTGCTGATGTAACAGAACAGACATGAACTGAATGTTTGGAATTTCAGATAATGCACGGCACCTGGAGCTGGGATGCAAGAGGCCATATCTTGAGGGATCTGCAGTGCCAACAGTGTCAGAGGAGCACTACTTTCGCTCGCCACCCGCCTACGAATCCCCGCTGCTGTCCCATCCGTATTGTGCGGACGCCATGAGCTCGCGAGAAGCATGCATGTACGGTGGGAGCGTGGAAACCGCCGAGGCCAGCTCCAGCACAGGCCAGGCACCCGACGAGCTGATCTCACCGTCACTGAACTGCAACATGTGGGCCTCGGTCCCTTCGTACCCCCGCTACAGCGTACAAGCCGTCGATGGTGTGGCATATCAACCCTTCGCAGCACATTTTGCCAATGCCGCTGCAGCGGCAGCAAGCCGACCGCAAGCTGACTTTGGGGGTTACAACCCCGCCGTCGCCGTTCAGAGGGCCCAGGCGTCACATTCATCCTCATCCTCGCCGGCAGGCGTTGGGACAGGACTAAGGGACAGAACAAGCCACCAGTCGGTCTACCCTGCGCGGAAGTCCAGTTCGCCACTGCGGCCGCAAAGAGATTTCACTGTTTATCCGCCACAGAGCTCCATGTCCATGCGGGAAGCGTCGTACCAGTACTCCATGGGGCTGAGTGGAGCCGGGGCACACTGGGGTGACGGTTAAAACACAATTTTCTATTGTCCTATTTGCCAAATGAAAAGCCAAGAGGCGTTTGCCACTTTTTGACTGTTGCCCAAGCTGCCAAATGAGAAGCCGTACTCAATACACTTTACTTCGTCTGAAAATAGCTTTCAAAAGCTGAAAAGTGTTTTTTCATACTTGGTGTTTAACAAATGTAACAGTTTTTACACTGTTCAGCGAAACATCAACAGGTTCCGGCCTTATGAATTCAAAAAATAAAAACAATATCAGCTGAAGTGTGCCACTATCTCTTATGGGGGCATTCCAATACCAACAACAGTGTATTATACATGCACATATGCGTCATCCTAGAGATCATCATGAAAGAAGCACCATTAAAAAGCAGGGCGGATAATTTAAGGGCTGGGCGCAATTATAGCGCTACATCAGAAATGTATAAGACAAAAGCGTGCAGCACCAAAAGAGTCTACAGACTCCATAGCATATCACGCACTCTGGTAATGATGCGTAGAGCAAAGGGAGGGAAAGAGACTGGGCACTTCTCTATTGTATTCCACATAACTAAGCTGGCTCTATCCTGTTGCATGTTAACAAAAGACCAAACTTACACACAACAGGGTGGTGGGGTAAGCTAAGTGCCTGGCTCCAAATCCACCACTCCAAAGCGAGCGCGCCGTTAAAGAGGGACAGTCAGAGCCCCGGCCAGATGGGGGCTTAAAGAAGTGCTTTTAAAGCACAGGAAAAGAGCGCAAGCACTCAAAATCCCGGTCCCAAATGACTTGAGCTGGGGAAAGGGGGGCAGGAGGGGTTGGGGAGGGAGCCAAATGCAAAACAGCCCCGGCCGGGAGAGCAGAGGAGTTCAGGCAGAGGATAGCGGCAGCAGAGGACGCCGGCAGCACAGGACAGCAGCTGACTCCTAGCGGCCGTTTCCCCGATGGAGAAAATAGTGAATCTTTATATCGTCATTAGACAATCTGAATTCTTGTCACGGCATTGAAATTTCACACATTAACACGTACACACATTAACCTTGAACATTTTCCCTGATGTTTAAAAGATCCATAAAATATCCGGTATACATTTTTATTAAACTTCCAACAGTTAATCCATCATAATAAAAGTAAAGAGAGGGAAATGGTCGAGGAAAAAAAATGTGTACTTACATTTTCAATTGTGTGTTTTTTTTTTTGAAAAGTATGTCTGGCTCTCAACATGTTTTTGTAAGATGAAAACAATTCAAGATGAAATCATGATTTTTATCATTCACTTTCAGTGGAAAACGCCTTAAGTGGAAAGTGCCTTAAAAATGTAACCGGTGTGTGAAAGCAGATGGTGTCTCTTGGAAATGGGCTTCTGCTGAAAACATAGTTATTTTTTCAAATGACAACAGTGGCTTGGCTAGGACTTTATGCATGTGATCCCACACTGCAGGTAAATGTAACTGTTATCTATATTTTTTTGTAATCAGATTACTGTAATCAGAATACAGGTAGCCAGGTGCAGGTACTACCCAACCCTGCATATATATGTCTTGAAAGAGTTGAAAAAACAGAACAAGAAAAAGGGGTGATTTTCATGAATTTCTGTTAGTGCAGTAGCAGGATCATTATGACTACCAAACAACACTTGGCTGTGGGTTAGCATACCCTGAAAATGGCACAGCCCTGGAGTATAAATTAAAGCACAGTAATGAGAATGGCAAGTTCAGTATTGCCAGCACAATTTTACAAACAATGACACGAACACTACTACACATTAAAATTGTCAATTAAATAGTCATAATATATCTGACAGTTAAACTTCTTCCAACAAATTATTAAAGAACATATACTTTTCTTAAAACCCAACATATTTTCCTAAGTATTTTGCAGACATATAAAATAAACTATTTCAACCATCTATTCTTTCAAGGTGTTGATATCTTTAGTTTATTAAAAACAAAAATTCAAAATGTGGACTAGTCCATCACCTAAATATACAACAATATACAATTTTTTAACAAAAAACAAAAAAGAACTACAATTGACTTTCCCCTCAACAATCTATTAATATAGAACACACAAGCATTTTGATAATTTTACATTGTCCGTTACTTGATACTTAACTATAACTGACAATTGCTATGCTCGTGTGCTGCCAACATTCCCGCAGCCAATGATCGGCTCAGTGACCAGACAGACATCATCTTCATGGGTCCGCAAAAGGTCTGAATGTTTTGATATATGCATTTACCACGATACAACCTTCCACTACTTGAGTAGTGAGTGATTGACTTTTTCCAGAAATTAAACGCCGACCAGCATTGTTAACTAACATAAATAGTGTTTATCAGTTTATCATCATCTATGACAATATATGCTATTATGCATATTCCAAATGTTCCTCTGATGTTATCATTGTCTTGCAATTATGAAAAATGGTTTTCAATGAAATGCAGTCTAGAGACTAACCAATTAAAATGAAGGGGTCCGTGAGTTACTTTGGGCTGGGAAACTGACTGGTCCTCAAGGTGAAAAAGCTTAAGAACCTTTGCTCTAGAGTACATAAAAATATAGTATGTATAAAAATGCATGATGTATAACAACTGTATGCATTCTGTATAGCTACGATGCTGCTTGAATCAATACATGCTTAACATCACTACACAACTCATATCAGCTGGAGCATCGGTTGAAGTCAAATCATCCTTGTTCAAAACGACACATAATAATATATAAGCAGATCCTCAGATAGTCTGCTACAGACATTCAAGGCAAAAAAATGTATTGTGGAGAGGTTTTTTAATTATATGTGGCTTCGCCCTGTGAAGGATTGGAGCTGTTTTGTGGAATAAAATATATATTGTGGAATAAATCTACACAACATAGTAGGGCTTTTACTGGCACGTTGTTAAATAGACCTAAGCCATTTTAAACCTTTTTTGAGCTTCGGGAAATGGTGGCCAACCAATGAGGCTTCTGTTAGTAATACAGCGAGGTAAAATTGAGGGGGCGGAGGGGGAGGGGGCTAATAGATGCACACTGAGAAATGCATGCGGGCCGTTTAGTAGCATTTTACTGCTGCATCAACAGAAACAGTGACTCATGGCCACAATTGTTTTTGTTCATTAATGTAGGAAGGCGGTGTGGGGATGGTAGGCGCTGGGGTGTGCACAGGGGTTTGTATCTGAATATGAAGCCATTTGCGGACAACTGAGTGTGTTTACATACACACACACACACACACACACACACACACACACTAATATA
>OMKY01144444.1:0-10000 GCA_900302395.1 Bregmaceros cantori
TCTCTCCCCACTGCCCCTCTCTCCCTCTCTCTCTCTCTTTCTCTCTCCCCTCCCTTTGACCCACTGCCATCTCTCTCCCTCTCTCTCTCTCTCTCTCTCTGACCCACTGCCCAGCTCTCTCTCTCTCTCCCTTTCACTGTCTCTCTCTCTCTCTCTCCCTCTCTCTCTCTCCCTCCCCCCCCCCTCTCCCCCCCTCCCATCTCTCTCTCTCTCTCTCTCTCTCTCTCTAAGCTTCTCTCTCTCTCAGCCTCTCTCTCTCTCAGCCTCTCTCTCTCTCTTTCCGTCATGTTTGTCTCTGTCCCTCTCTCTCTCTCTCTCTCTCTCTCCCTTTGACCCACTGCCATCTCTCTCTCTCTCTCTCTCTCTCTCTCCCTTTGACCCACTGCCCAGCTCTCTCTCTCTCCCTCCCTTTGACCCACTGTCCAGCCCTCTCCCCCTCTCTCCAAGCTCACAGAATAACAAACTACAAGAGAAACTCAATATCAGGCAAACCCAGAGCACATAGCCTGCCGTGCCAGACCAGACGCCTCATGTGCGGATGATATTGTTGCTTTCGATGCCGTAGAGAATCAGTACCCCAAAAGGTGATAGGTCAGAACCAACTTAGAACGATGTGATCGTACAGAACGGATCCAAAATATACATTTCATGTGTTTACAAGCAGGGGTGTAGTGGGGGTGGTGCGCGAGTGTATGTCGTCCACTCAAACACAATATGGGGGAAAAAAAACTGCCAATCAGTGGTGTATGCAGAGATGGCAAAAGTACCCACATTTCTTACTTGAGTAAGAGTAAAATACATTTGTAAAAAAAACAACTCGAGTAAGACTACAAAGTACTGATCCTAATATCTACTCAAGTAAAATAAAAAGTACACGCTGAGAAATGTACTTAAAAAGTATGTAAAAAGTACATGCTCTAAAATGACAATATTTGTTTTGAGGGGCACACCCAGAGGCTAAATGAAAACAATGTATTAAATGCAACTGTACTCAGTGCATTACTGAGTACCGCCCCCTATTGACTCATTCACGCTATACATGTAGTCCTACCGTGTCGTTGCAGAAAAAATAAAGAAAAAAAGTAACAACCCAGTTTTGAGAAAAGTAAGGAGTAGAAGTACTGATATTTCTGTTACAATTTTACTGAGTAGAAGTAAAAAGTACTCACAGATAAAAGTACTTCTAAAAGTACAGATACTTGAAAATTCTACTTAAGTACAGTATTCAAGTATTTGTACTTCGTTACTTGCCATCTCAGCAGACGAATGTGTGTGCCTGTCCGAATGTAGTGGACATGACATGTGAGTAAAGCAATCTTATCAAAATACATTTTCTGATTACATTTATTGATTTTTTTAGAGAAAGGTATAGATCAACTACTGCCACTTATCACTTATACAAGTGAGTTAAACATTGCAGCAAACACAGGTGGACTGCCACCTGTTGTCACAATTATTTTTCAATTCATTCAAGATTTGTTTTTTAAGATAGCATGTACAGTATTAGCCAAATGCTCTGCGTCAGCTTGCACGGAAGCGATGAGTAACTCCGTGTTCGGCCACTTCAGCACTTTGAATAAAACTTAGTCATCGCAGCCTCCAATTTGCAAGCATGTCTGAATAGATATAAAATATTTTTTCACAAATTGGACTTACAACTTTTTCTATTCTAAAATATCACTGACTCATTGACAACCACACCTATTTTACCTAAGAGTTACCTTCCATTTTTTTCCCACCATCCTGACCAACATGGTTTTGAAATTAAATTTCAGATGATGCAACGGGATCTTTCCTCCAAAGACGATGTTATTTTTGACAAGTTGCTATCCAGCGGTGTGGCATGAGCGGCCTAACATTAGGTTAGACAGGGAAACGCATTTACCACAACTGTTATCCCTCTCAAAACTGAAAAATTGCCCAAAATGGCTCCGAAAATTGCTATCCAGTGATAATCTGGCGGTGATAACAAAAACATAGGGTTGGTCTTGTGTTTAGTTGGTTGATGTACAGCACTATACCCCACTAAACCCTGACATGAAAAGTCAGAAACAGTTTATTACCACCGGTGTCTTTATGACAAACCATATTTTGAATATCTGCGTGTTCTGTAGGCATGAGGTACAGCCAGAGTCTGAGCTGTCAGCTGTATAAATCAGCTGTGAGAGAGAGAGATAAAAGGCCTTTACTGAACGTATCATTAAACATTGACAGCGGTTGATGTGTGGTAAGCGAACACGGATGTCGTGTGTGCTTGTTTATGAAAACATGTCTTCGTATTATACAATGTTTTTAAGCATCATCATCTCAGCAATGGCACTACCAACAAAAAATAACCAGGAATGTCTTGATCATGTTGTTTTTCTTGTAAAATGAAATCTGAGGCTTTCATTTTAACAAGAAAGGCTGATTGCGAGAACGAAGTCCAAAACTTGGAATGACATTGTCCAGTGGTGGAGAAGTGACCTTTTAAAGGACAAAGCGCTTGAGATGTACCACAAGAAGGTATTCCCAAATGTTCTAGTAGAAGATTTGATTGTTTTCAATTTCAATATACAGAGTTTTACATTATTTCTTCTTGTAAATACGGTTGTAAATACATTTCTTTGATCCCCAGATTGAAAGAAAAAAAGACCCATATCATAACATAACACAACATGTGTTGGATATATGGAACAGGGACTATTGCATACAGTGGGAAGGAACCTGTGTCTGAACCAGGGTGTCTTGTTAGTGAGTGATAGGCATCGCTGCCCAGAGGGCAGCAGTTGAGACTGGTGACATCCTTAGTAAGTGCACATGTAGTATTCCATTCATCCTGCCATCATTCGCTTCAGCACACACGCGACTCTTTGAACTTCCTCATTCACGTCCGGCACATCATCCGCCGTGGGGCCCATGCTTAATGACCTGTTCGGGAAACGCCCGGGACCTCACCGTGTCTCGCTGGTAGATCTCACCATCTGGTTTTCAATACCTCAGTCCTCCATCTTCTCTCCCCCCATCCCCTGCTCTCTCTTTCTCTTTCCCTTCCTCACCTCTCGCTTAAACTCTTGTCAAACTCTTGCACACTCTCCCACAAGGCCAGTAGTTCATCAGTAATTCGCTGTGGAACTTCAACTGGAAAATGATCAGATTGGGGCATGCAAAATGCCATGACAGAATGGAACCCAGAATGGGTCAGGGCGTTAGGATGTGTGTGTGTGTGTGTGTGTGTGTGTGTGTGTGTGTATTAATATACCCAATGATGCATGTGTGCTTAAGTATATGTGGGTGTCTTTGGCTCTTTGCATGTGGTTCCATTTGTATGTCTGTGAGTGTATGTGTGTATACATATTATGTATATACACAAGCATATGTTTGCAAGCGTATTAGTGTGTGCATCAGTGTGTACAATAGGCATATAGTTTATGTATTGACATGCACGTTGCTACGTGTGTGTGTGTGCATGTGTGCATGTGTGTGTCGGAGTGTGTGCACGTGAGGCTGTGCATGTGTAGGTGTATGTCTGTAGGTATGTGTTCGTGTGCATGTCAGTCTGTGTGTATCTGTATGTGCCCATATGTGTGTGCACGCATTATTGATGGTATTATGTGTGAACCTGCAAGTCTAAAATGTGTATGTCTCTGTGTGAGAGTGTATGTATCCATGTGTGAGTGTGTGTGTGTATGTGTGTTTATGTGCGTGTATGTGTGTGCCTGTGTTCGTGTCTGTGTGTGCGTTATGGAACTTTAGTAGTATCATGAAAAGCACATGTTTGGCAAGCTTTCGGCAGCGCGTGCCAGAGCTCTCGGGGATGACGGAAACAGACGCTAACGCTATGACATGGGAACCTTAAAGGGCCTATCGCAGACTTCTGTACACCAAAACATGTGCGCCGGCGGCAGGTTACAGCCCCAAAGCAAGGCCTTGAACACTGCAACCTTCACAAGGATCCAAATTAATTCTATGAATATATTACAATTTTTTCAGGTGACATTGAAACTGCACCGAAACATTGTGTACTCTCCACCCCCTAGCATTACAGTACTTGACAATTTATGTGTTCAAGTGTTTAGTTTAAATGTTATGATTCATGACAAAATAGCAAACATTTAAAAAGTTTTATATACTTTCTGTTATGGCTACCTTCATAAATATGAATAATTAATCAATAATGCAAAGATTATTGATTAATTAGATTAAAAGTCTGTGTTGGTGTTTTTTTTCCCTCTGTCTTCATATTGCAGTCAACAAAAAATAAAATCTTGAAAGCAAAACCAAGTATACAGTAGTTTAGTTTAGTTGATAAATATGAAATAGATAGATAGATAGATAGATAGATACATAGATAGATACATAGATTGATAGACAGACAGACACATACTGTATTACTCCTTAAGGCGAGAGACAGGAAAAGGCATCACGAAAAAACATAATCTCTTCATAAACGACCTTCTAAAGCATTCAGATTTGCAACACATTGATAGCATCCTTCCATTGTGACCACCTTTGGCCAGACAGTATATTGTGTAGTGGATGACATAGTAGTATCAATTGCCATGCACCATATCAATGATAATACTCTCCTCTTCAGGACCATGTTCCTTTTCGTGTTACAAACCAAACCACCGCTACACCCAGCGTTTGAACTCGTCGTCTACACATTGTACGCGATGAACAACACAGCGGCTGAGCGAGTGTTGCGTTGAAGCGTATCGCTTTTTTCCCCAACACTATGTGTCAATGTTAAACGTTGTGTGGTGTCTGTTGTCAAGACAGCCAAAACACTCACACACACAGTACCCCATATGCTCTCACTTGTGTGTGTGTGTGTGTGTGTGTGTGTGTGTGTGTGTGCACACTTTCCCATACCTACATCACAACATGTCAGACATTAGACACACACACACACTCACACACAGAGACACACAACTCAATTATTTATACAGCGCCGCGGCAGCTTGAGGCAGTTTCCAAGAATTACTGTCACCATCCTATAGTGGTTTTTGTATAGTGAATTCAGTAATGTTGCCAGTTAGGACTGAGCGATATACTATGAATTTCATACCGGTATGAATAAATATTCATACCGGTATGAAATAAATATATTATCAAATATATACCGAACACAACGAAAATACTCAATCCCCATGTGTGTGAGACAGGTGAGTAAGGTACCATTAGAGGTTCATGCACGGATCACGAACATAGTCCTGTGCATTAAGTAGTGTGGATTGCCCTGATTTGGGCCACTGCCGAATGTGGGACACCTAAGCTCCAGTGGCTATGGCTCTTCCCTAAACTAAGAAATGGCAGTGAAACTATGGTAAAAGCAAACTACGGCAATGTGTCTAACATTAGGTTCAACTGTTCAACACTACATTTCACTGTCCGACATTAGCCAACTGACTGTCCCATATTAGGAAGCTGCGAAAACTGTACTGTTTAGTGCCACCTGCTATGTATGTGTAGTGTGACCTAGGTGCAGATGTCAGGTAGTACCAGTGGGGGGGGCATGAGTTTCCGTAAGCAGGGATGAGTGTGTATGTGTGTATTCTGACAGTTCGGGCAAGTAGTTACACACACACACACAACACAGGGATACTGCAGAAGTAGAACGATCATGCAGTGCATCATGGGAGTGTGGGATAATCCAGTACTATGAGTGACTTACAGGGTTCTTTCAGAAATCGACACCCACGATCATCCTATACAGTCTGTGACTGCTATGTTATGACTGTGGGATGCAAGCCGTGAGCAGTTTCGACGAATCTGCATTCATTTATTTTTTGTGACAATTTGGAGAGAGCAGCTAATTACAACTGACAGGCAAATCACCTTCACACACCAATAACCTTCGCCGCCTAACAAGCAGCCCTTGCCAGCGACGCTGTTAGCCAGCAATACGTCTCTGGCGTGTCGGGGAGAAGGATTCAGGTTGCTGTCGCGGGCTCACTGACTAACTGACAGAGGAACTGCTACCAACACAGAGCCCCATCAAATACCAATAAACTAAGATCACCTTCTAAGAAGTATTGTGGTGGATTTGATTTCTATTCATTACATTTGTTTCTGTATCATCAGCGGTCATTGATTCACACTGACAAATTTGTTTGTGACACATTCATCTCAAACTCTACCATTGTGATGTATATGATCAGACATATCCAGCCTTGCTAGCACATTCTGACATTCTCTCCTCTTCTACAGTCCTCCATGCCGGGGATTGTGTCAAAGATCTCGCAATTACCAGAGCATGTCACCATTTTAGATGACCAATAAAGGATGAAAAGGCTCAGTGTTGAGCTTTTAACCCCATTTGGAGAGTTGGGACGTCTTTTCAGTAGTGTCAAGAATAGAATGAAGAGAGAATGACAGAATGTCCTAGCAGATAAAGTCTGTCAGGGTGGATGTGTCTGCACCACAAGGGTAGATTCAGCTGAATGTGTCACAAAGAAATGCAACACATTCGGAATCCGTTCCGATCCGTTCCGAACAGTTCAGACAGGTCTACATTTAACGTTCTTGGAACCCTTCCACCACCAAAATATTGGTCCTGAACCGGTTCGGAACACAAACATTTTGTTTGTTCTTAAAGTTCCTTATATTGTGCAATGTTAAGTTTAGATATAGTTTTTATACAAAATATTTTTGGTGGACGTTCAAACTTCAGAACAACTGTATTATCGTCATTACATTCGCTTCCTCGTCTGTCCACAAGATGGAGCCCCAGATGCATGGGGCTTGATGACTGATAGTGAAAGTGGACGGAAATAGTCTCCCAGACATAGGATATGTTAAAATATATAGAGAATGAAAAAAAAAAACGTTTTTAACCGGTTTTGTGGATTTCATAATGTTCCGTTTCTGTTCCGCAACATTTGAAGAAATCTATTTTTCATTAGTTCGGAGCCCTGCTCCGATGTGATTAGATCGACAATCAAACCCACATTGCTGGCACCAAAGCACTTGAAAATAACGTGTATTTCATGCTGGGATTAGTCAAGCAGAGCGTCACAGCACCCCCATCCCCCAACCCCACACACATTTGCACTCTCTCCATCAAGCCAACCAATGAAACAGTGAATGTAACAAACATCCAAAGAATTGCATCTGGATCTTCTTGAAAGCAAAACATTTTGCCATGATGAATGGACTTCAACACTTTGCCGGGCTCCGCGCTGCAGGATGGGGACAGCAGGCTAGCTGTGCGCGTGTGCATGTGTTTGCGCGTGTGTGTGTGTGTGTATGATGGATTAGGTAGAGGCTGGTCGCACTGTTGTTGGCCAAGGCTGACTCCACACACACACAAACACGCACGCACACATACACACACATCACGCACTACACACATGCGTGCCCTGACGTAACCCACCCCCAACCCTCACCCCCTTCCCCTCACAGCATAGACGAGGACACACAAATGCTTGTTGGGAGAAACACAATCAAACACATTTGCTTGTGGATGTAGATGCATATGCAGAGAAACACATTAGGGACCGCATTGTAGCAATGTTATGATTTTGGTGGTACAATAGGGCTGTTGCATGCGACGTCACGGCTTGGCGACGGCAGACATTTTCCAGTCAGTTACTGGCCAAGGTACTGGCTCAGAACTGGAGTTGGCCCCCAGGCGCTGCACCGCGGCTGCCCACCGCTCCTCAGGGATGGGTTAAATGCAAGAATTTCACTGTACATGAATGTATATGTGACAAAATAAAGGATCTTATCTTACACCAACATTATTCTGAATGCACAAGTGTGAGAACCCCACCCGGAGTTACTGACCTCACCGCACACAGCTGTTCACACACGTGTCTATGTGCACAGCTGCACGCGCACATACACACACACACACCCTGGCAGGTGTCGACCCGATGTGCGTATGCATGCACACAAATACACTCACACCCACGCACGTCAGCCATATCCGACTACACGGGACAGTCTTCTACCCACACCCGTGCATTTTACTCATGCATGAACTGTGTGTGAGTGTGCACACTGGACAGCACATCATGTCGGAAAACTGAACATCGGGAAAGGGTCCTAGGCTCGTCTGGCATGCCCGACCTAATGGCCAGTACACACCAATGCAGACAGGACAGAATAACAAATCAGCATTATGATGATATATCGTCCAGTTAAGGAGGTGCTCCGGAGTTCGGCACTGTTGGAAAAAGGAGGGTTCCTTGGAGAAAGCAACTCTCTCTGCTGAGTTTCTTTTTAGTGGATACTTCATTGGATTCTGACCTTCTGAAGGCCACCAGACATGGGAAAAGTCTCTTACCTTGCGCTTTGATGCTGTTGGAAAGGTAGCAACACAGAATACCCCCCGGTTCCCTATTAAGAGGCTCTGAATTTTATGTACTATTTAAGATTGTTGACACCTGCTATTGAATGACATCTCTAAGTTTCGCAAGAAACTAATTTCAACGACTCGGCTTACATAGTTGCGAGTCTCGACACCCACCACTTAATGGTCAATGAATTAAAACAACTCCGGAATTGGAGTTCTGTCTATTAAATCAAAGTTGAAATTTGTACAATTTTGCCCAACATTCCATCAATACGTACTGATAAATTGGGTGTGTCGTTGGTGGAGTGGTTAAAGACGCAGCACTCGTAGTACCACAAGTTTTCCTGCCCTCGTCGTCTTGTCTGCAACATCTACGGCCAACATCTTCAACCCATTTTCTGATTAACCCTAACCAATTAAAATGGAAAAATGTTATTTTTTTCTGGCATAAGCACTGTTTTTCTATTTTTATTGACAGGATTAGTTGGAAACGGGGGTTGAAGTGATCGGGGTAGACATCGCAGAAAAGCTGCCGAGGGGAGTAGAACTCGCGGCACTACGGATGCTGTGATCTAAACCACAGTGCCATTATCCTGCAAAAAAGTGGTTGAAATGAATTCATTATATGTAGCCTTTTGTAAATAATACCGTTTTTCAACATGATTTATTCCTCAATATCGGTATCAGTATTGGTCCCACAAATCTTTAATCAACCAGACTCTATTCATAACATGAGAATACTCAAATAATTATTATATCATTTTTATAAGGATTGGGATCAATAAGAATGAGAATTGGCAAAAAATGAGATTAATAAGTAGAAAGCCTGGGTCAGGATGTGATGAGATAGACAGAATGAATCGCGTGATGTTGTGACACACATAAAAATGAGTGTTAATGGCATTGTGTGTTACACAGACAGTGCCATTTTCATGAAGCGATAAACAGATGGGAGGCCAATATTGGCAGGCTATGCCCAAACACTGTTTGTGTTCAGGCTCTATTGTGTTCAGGTGATTCAGCTCCACATTAAAGGGCACATCTTCTCTTAACAAACATAAGTAGCTTCAAACGTTCACCGTGATTAATGTATCATAACGTCAAATAACAAATAACCACTATCGTGGAAAAATGTAAGTTGCACATTTTATGAATTAATTAATTTTTAATAATTAATTATAATAAAACAATCATTCAACTGAAAATATTTTACAATTCCAATATTAGGGCTGCAACTAACAATTATTTTAATAGTTGATTAGTTGCCGATTAACGATTAGTTGATTAATCAGTTAGATATTTTTCCTTTAAAAAAATTCTCAAGATAATCACAGGGACAGAGACATTAATCTTGTCAACTAGAAATATATCAATTTTGGTTCACCTTAGCAAATTAAGTTAATCTCAGACACAAACTAATTACAATTAATTTCTATGCTAACAATTTGATGTTATTTATCAACAATGTTGAATAATATTAATCATATTTTCAGAAATTATCAAGTGACATCACATTTGTTCAGACCAATAGCTGGTGTTGTTAGCAAAACTAACTGACAATAACAATCATTCAACTGCTTAGCGATTAATCAATTCTGGCATTAGTTGTCGATTCATTTCATAATCGAGTAGTCATCAATTCATCGAATAATCGTTGCACCAACGTTGTACTGTTTTCTCAAAGTTCAACGCTGAAATCATTCCACTCAGCCCGGACAT
>OMKY01144447.1:0-10031 GCA_900302395.1 Bregmaceros cantori
CGGGATGGGGCTGGGAGGGCGGGCCTGTGACACATACTCGGTTTGACTCTAGGTGGAGGCGCCTAGGGCTTAGTGTTGGCATATTTGCTTTCTTAGCAGGAGCTGTTTGATAGCTTCGACCAAGCTCCGTGGATTCATAGATTTAAGCCCATGTGGCAGATTGTTCCAGAGCTTTGGGCCGACGAAGGAGAGGGTGTTCTGCCCGAAGGACTCCCCTCGGGTAAAAGGTTTCGGTCCATTAGAGGTTAGAACCTGGCGTCACAAGAAAAGCTTCTTCCCTGCTGTCATATGGCTACTAAATGCCAGTTAGCTCCGGAGCAAGCTGCACAAGCGACTTTCCGACCCCAGTACTCCTCTACTCTTGGCAAAACTCTAAACTTTCTTTCTTTCTGCACAATGTGCATTGTATATAGACTGTCCCCCTGTACATAGACACAAGTTCCATTGTCGCATGCCTTTGTTACCTGGTTGCCTAGCATCTGTACCAAGACACATTCTCAGTCTGTGATGTTGTATCATTGACAATAGCAATAAACTTTCTAATTCTGTCAACCACACAGTGAATTGCATCTACGGGTTTATTGAAAGATAATTTGGAGCTGACATGAAAGGCATGCTGTTGGTGTTAGCAGTTGTACAACAGGTTGATTCTTTTGATATCAGTGGCAGACATTCCAGCCCTCTGACCAATGCTCACTTCAGGGTCCGGGATTGGGGTGATGCTGTCCAGTCCCCATCTTAGCGAGAAGGCTGTCTTGCCGTAGTGCATGAGAGAGGAGTAGTCATATTCAGTGTCCAGGTTGTTGGTGTCCGCTCTCTGGAAGTTGTGGTGCATCTCTGGATCAATGTTGTCCCAGTTGATCTTGACGTACTGGTCACGGTCACTCCTGGCATGCTCGTGTTTGAAGCCCAGAGCGTGGAGGAACTCGTGCTGGATGATTCCGTGGTGGACACAGCCATACCTGTTGAGAGACAGGAACTGCGCTCCTCCTATCCTGCCGTAATAGGAGTAGCATCCTTCTCCGCTCCCCACTGAGATGTAGGAGTACTCGCTCTGGCGTGGCACAAAGCGGATACAGCTGACATTGCTGAAGGACTCCATGGCATGTTCAATCTTTAACTTCTGCCAGGAGCTGAAGTCACTGCTCAGGGTGTAGGGAACCTTAACCAGACCATCGGAGGATTTGCTCCACTGGCAGTAGTTTCCCCACCAGCATCTCATGGCGTTCCTGGTTTTGGGGAGAAGTACATCTCCTTCCAACAGGAGCTCATTGGTGTCCTTGTTGGCTTCCAGAATCTTGCTGCCAACGTCCAGATGATCATCCTCAGGGTCTTCTAGACTGTCTCCTGACTGTCCCAGCAGAGGACTAGCCTGGGAGAGACATAGCATGAGAACCAAGAAGTTGACACAGGTCTTCATGTTGTGGAAGATTTCAGGCTCTGTGCTGGTCCACTGAGACTCCTGGCAGTATTTATACGGTCCTCTGTGTGGGTGGGTGCTTAGGATTTAGGGCTGCGGTCCATACTCTAAAGACTAGACACCATGGGCAAACTTATTGTTCAAACACTGGTTGTTTTTCAAAGGTGTGGGGGAATTAGAAGGACGCTAAGGTACTGTGTATATCAGATTTATTCAGCAATTAGTTCTGGGCAGTATGTTGAAACAACTATCAACAGAGAAAATGAGTTCAATACCCAAACTATAACAATAATAAGAGAACATAAAGTAAGCTATCTAAGCATGGAGAATATGTTGCGCGCAAACACCAGCATCACACCTACCGGGCAATGCATCTATGTACACACAAACACACACATCCACAAACCAAGTGTGAAGACACTTAATTGCAACTACCAATTTGTTTGTTGCCCAAATTGTTTTCTTTACAGCCTGTTTGTCATTTTACAAATTAGTATTACTTCAATATTGATAATTATCCTAGATGGCAAGTAACAAAGTACAAATACTTAAGTACTGTACCTAAGTCGTTTTTTCATGTATCTGTACTTTTAGAAGTACTTTTCTCTCTGATGACTTTTTACTTGTACTCAGTAGATTTTTAACAGGAATATCGGTACTTCTACTCCTTACTTTTCTCAAACCAGTATGGGGCGGTAATGCCAGTGTCACGGGTCAATATTAAATAGGGGTAAATGCCCAGAGAGAAAACACACAGAGGGTTGAAAACCCTTTATTTAAATTAGAATGTCTTTTCTAGTAAGAGAGAGAAATGACCCTTTAGGGGTCCGGTTTACAACAACACAGTTCAAATGAGCACTCGTCCATGACGACATCAGTAGAGTAACTATCAGGCTCAGCGTCCATCAGGATCGGATCGGGCACGGTTAGAGGCTCTGGAGGGTCGCGCTGCACACAAGAAAGGAACGGGACCAGATGAGCACAGATCGCCAGACGTTGAACAAATATCCAAGGTGTAGAGGCTGAGGCGTGACGCGCTCAGTCAGGCACACTAACCTGGTCTGAGATTATGGGGCCGCGCCTCTCCGGGGTCGGGCGTGGCCTTATAAGGGGGCAGACTGACGACTCCTGATGAGGAGCAGCTGGCGGCGATGGAGGCTCCGTGGACGATGCCGGTGTCCGGGATGGGCGGTCGGCAGACGAAGTGCGCCGTTCTTCCGGCTGCTCCCGCTGACTTGTAACAGCCAGAGAATTGTGTAAGCCCTCATTTACTGTTTTGAGAATGTTTCAGATGTTAATTTCAAGGTTCGGCTGTGGGATTCATAAAACTTAAGTGAAGTAAGTAAGGCTCGGTTTTCATCTATTTATTCAAACGTTGTAAAATTAGCATTGAAAAAGTGCATTCTATATACAAATTGTTTTTTTTACCTTATACTTTATACTTCAAAAATACGTATGAGTAAATTTTAGAGCATGTACTTTTTACTGTCAAAAATACTTTTTAAGTATGTTTCTGAGACTGTACTTTTAACTCTACTTGAGTAGATATTTGGATCAGTACTTTGTAGTTGTACTCGAGTACGTATGTATTTTACTCTTACTCAAGGAAGAAATTTGGGCACTTTTGCCTGATAATTATCATTATAAATCAATGTGACTATACATTTCTCTGTTGAATTTACTATTTCACTGGGAGAGTGCAGGACAACACTCTTGGTAGCTATGAATTGTCAAGTTGTCCAACATTGTCTACAGTTGCTTGTAATAGTCATTGTACAGTCTGGTCAGATGCAAGGCAAATGTAAACGTAACTTTTGGTGTCTTACACAAGAATTACACTGCAACCTGATTCTAAGCGGGATCATCGTTTTTTGTGCAGTGCCATATGTCACCATAAAGCCATCTGTGCAGGCAAAATTGTCATTTGCGTATTATCTTTGTTTTATAATACTACACAGTAAATTTCACAGTTAAATACGCAGTGTCAAAGTTCTTTGACTCTTTCAGAGTTATTACAACAATGGAGGGAGTTGAATATGTACTAGTGTTGGTGTTAATTTGCAGAGTTACAATGTGCTGTGTCAATTAAAAAATAATACTTTAACGAAATAATCAAATGTATTAAGTTCAACATGCCATGGAGTCCTTCAGCAATATCAGCTGTATCCGCTTTGTGCCACACCAGAGCGAGTACGAGCGGAGAAGGATGCTACTCCTATTACGGCAGGATAGGAGGCGCACAGTTCCTGTCTCTCAACAGGTATGGCTGTGTCCACCACAGAATCATCCAGCACGAGCTCCTCCAGGCTCTGGGCTTCAAACACGAGCATAGCATGTCCGCCACTGATATCAAAAGGATCAACCTGTTGTTTAACAGCTAACACCAACAGCATTGCTGTCAGTCATGTCTGTTCCACATTCTCAGTCCATAAAACTGTTGATTCAGTTCACTACTGTCAAACCTTCATTGAAAGTATTTTGATCTTTAGAAGTTCATTATGTTTCACTGTGTCCACAACTGGACAGTTTTAGGTGGTTTTAGTGTTGGTGTTTCTCTGCCCTATGTGGTGACGAATGTTTAGAATATAAGTACCTTGTTCAGCATGGAGGTGCTAGCCACCAATCTCACTGCTGGTTTTTGAACAGTGCTACCATTTCTCTGTGTTCCATGTCACTAGGATAACTGCTATCGCTCTCTCATTGTTTACCAGGAATCTCATCAATGCTCAGTATTTCTGGTTATCATGTAAGTGCTGTCTGCCGGTGCCAGATAGCACACAGCACCCTGGGATCGCTTCCCCTCATGGTCATCTTCAAAATGTCTGCTGGCCCCCCACTGTCTCGTCCCCCGTTCACACTAATGGTGTCAATATATATATAACTTACATTACGCTTTCCTGGATGACTAGAGACAAAGACTAAATGGGGAAATTTAATTGATGTTTTATGCATATGCAGTCAAGTGCCAACCCACCTTAAGTTAAGAAGGAGAAGACAACTTTTTTTTTTTTATCAGGCAACTATTTTAGTTCAGTGGGTTTTGAACTTCACTTCACATAAAGAATGCACAAAAAAATACAGTCCTTGAAACAATCAATCATTTTATCATTAAACTTCAGATACATTTGTTGAGTTTTATGAGACTTAAGTAACTAAAATGTAACATTCTGCTTTGTTAAAAGTAATGAGTTAGATTAATACTATACTTTGGAAAAAATGGTAACTAGTTAACTTATTTACTGTGACATAGTTACCTACGTCACTGTTAAAAAATAACCACTTGTTGCTTTTCTCCTGTACCACTAGATGGAGCGCGTGCGGCAACGGTGCGCCCCCCACTGCCTGAGAACCAGATTCCAGCGCAGTATCACAGAGGCTACAAGTGCGGTGGAAGGCAAGGAACTACCGCAACACACTGCCCGCCACAAAACCCCAGTTTCGTTTGAAACTATCTTTTTCCCTCTGCAAGAACGATTGCGTGTTTTTAAAAGCGGGCGCGGGTGAACAGGATGGAGATGCGTAAAGATGCGGACGACCGCGGCGCGGAGACGACTGCGCGTCTTATTGTGCTGCACGTGACGCAGCTTCGATAAAGTTTGGTTCGCTATTCCCGTTCTTCGCGCTGGACTGTGGAGCTCCGAGCAGAGACCCCCCGATGGTCCTGCGGGCTTTTTCCGACCCGGCGAGCCGACCAGGATGTCCTCCTCTCCGCACGGGACGTGGCCTGGCGCCCGTTACTGTGCGCTCCTGCTTGGACTAACGTGCTTCTCCGGCTGGTGCCAGTCTGCTGCAGGCGGATCTCCAGACATCTCAGGTCAGGCTCGATTCACTGTTGGGTTGTGTATTCTCGAACGGCTGCTGGTGAAACGCACCATAGTTACCACACCGAGAGTCGACTCGCACCATTGATGCACGGCTTCATTATGAAGTTGCTGTACTCTCATGAGGTGACTTTGCAATGTCAACATTTCATAATATTCATGTTGCTGCTGTCCTGAATTCGATTGGATCAGCTAATCGTTGACTAATTTCATGATCGATAATCGCCAGGTAATTGAATCATGATGATTGCCGGAAGTTTACACTACCCTCTATTGATCCACAATATCAATGAATAATATCTGAAAAATAAATTGACATAATTCGTTAAAATATTAATACTGTATCAAGAAACCCATTACAATTTTATAGTGAAAATTAATTATGGTTAAATACTTTTTTTGTGATTTCTTTTTTCAGCGTCAGTAACTTAATCAATTCTTTGGTTAATTTATTGAAGCATAAAAATCCAATCCTATTAGTCGACTAATCGTTTCAATATCGACTATTAAAATAATCGTTAGTTGCAGGCTGCAGCCCCATTGTCGGGGTATAATCACAGAGTGATCTATATGTTGTATTTGATTCCTTTTATCTCGGCAAGGATGGGGTGGTGCAGCGCAAGTGGTTTTGAGAGTGTAGCGTCACTCGAGACTTTCAAGAGAAGATTGCTCCAAGACCGCCAAATTATACATTTATAACATTTTGAAAATTCTGGTTCTGATTTACAAACACATGACGACAGCCCGGTTGTTTTTGCCAAAATAGGCGCACGTCGGGTCAACGCGCAAAGTCTTCATTATAGCCTCGTTCCTCACGTGCTGCGACACGCATACAGGATTATAGTTGCGTTTGATGTGCGCCGTTACACCCAGCTGCGTTACTTTGCACGCGCGCATTTACTCCCCTCCCCTATCTCCCCCCTCGCCCGTTACTTCGGGATGTGCAATTAATATCCAGGTCCTTAATTATGGTAAACTGTAATTAAAATGTATTTAGGTATTACTATATGCAGCACACACATCCTGAAGTAAACCATAAATATTTCAAAAATGGTTGCCGTGAGATTTCTTACCTTAGCAGAGTTTACGAAGCATTACATCTAGATTCCCAGATTTTCCTGGTAGCAGTCTATTCCAACTCACAGCAAAATATTGGGTGAGTGGTGTTTGGTCATTTGTAAATTTAGGGCTGGTTCACGTGACGTCACCGCTTGGCAGCCGCAGACATTTTGCTGGTATCATGTACAGTATACGTTTATGTACGGTTAAGTGGTATTACTTACCACTTCATGTCCATTATACTGGGGCAAATACAATGGCGTATTTAGGCTGCCGCTCCATGGCTGTTTATGGTGTCATAAAGAAGGGAGGAGATTTTTGTCACCACTAACGGCCGCCTAATGGTGCTAATGGGGTTAATGAACACCTTAAATACGTCAATATGCCGTCAACGTTTCTACGTATTTGCGCGCTGTGTCCCTTGGATTGCCCATCGGGCTTGATAGCGTCAAGCGCATGTTTTGGTAGCGGGCTTTAAAGTCTGAAATTGTGCTTTTGAATTGTTTCGGGTTGTGTTAACCTTTTTGTATACATATTGGTGAAATACAGTCAAAATCCAACTTGAAGTTACTCACCGAGTGGTCACATGTTCTTCTGGACCAATAGGCTGGCTGCTTCTACTAGTAATTCCAAAAAGAATCAGAAAATGGAACGGAATTGCACACCGCAAGTTTTTCCCCCATCCATTTTTTAATAACACAGTAGGTGTGTGTCCCCACCGAATATACATGTTGAAAAAATAGTCCAAAACACATCGAAAGAAATGACACCGGAAGTTACGTTCCGAGTACACATTTAACTGGAAGTACCCCCTGAACACGTCTATACTGCATGTCTGCTAGGCCCCTCTCCCTCGTCCCCCCTTAACAGTAAATACACAGTAATAAATAAAATAAGAAAATGCTGCCGAAAAACACAAGTGAAAAAACATGAATAAATGATAATTGATGTATCATCCATGAATAGTTTAATGTTTTAGAGTTAAAGTTTTAAATCATTTGGTGGTGCGTCATAGAGAAGGGAAGGGGCTGTGAGGGGGAATCCCGGTCAGTAAGAGACATTCCTGGCCACCACAGACTGTCACACAGTCAGAGATAATCCACAACACTGCTGACCGACAGACGTTGCAGGCTACCTGTGTAGTGGTCATCTTTTGGATGGCAGAGGCGCAGAACTTTTCTAGTGGAGTCTAGTGCATTCCATAAGAATGATTAGATGAGAATCAATTCTATTCATTTTTAGGTCCACATTCGTCAGAAATCATTTTATTGAACATCTTGTCCTGGGATGGCCACTACGTCGATCGCCCAAGAGACTCGGGACATTAGGCTAAGGTCCTGAGTAACAAGGCTGTATTTTAGATTTTAAATATTGAGCTTTTCTGCCCTTTAGTCTCATAAGATCTTCTCTATCACCACATCCCGTCCCGGAACCTGCGGTCCTCTGGTGCTGGCCTCCTCACCCGGACTAAATGGAAAACATTTGGGGACAGAGCCTTTTCTGTGGCTGCCCCCCCTGGAACTCTCTTCCCCCTGATGTTCGCCTTTCACCATCTCTGGACACTTTCAAATCCCCACTAAAAACTAATTCATTCTCCCTGGCTTTCCCTCATTAGATAGATAGTTACCTCTTGTCTTTTCTTTTTTCTTTTTTTTTTATCTCTTGGAAAACGACCTTTGGTTCCCTGAAAGGCGCTATTTAAATTAAAGTTATTATTATTTTTATTTTTGAAGTGTATCAGAATCAGAATAAGAATACTTTATTGATCCCAATTTGGAAATTGGTTTACTGCAACTTATATCATTTTACATTGACAGTACAACTCGTATGGTGCTTAATGATCTCACAGCAAAAATTACTTCCCATGAAAGTAGGGCTGTACAATTTTGCCAAAAAATAAAATCCAGATTTTTGTCTTTGAAATGTTGATTTTCGATTCAATTTCTTAAGATTAAAAAAAGGTCAAAATATATAAAAACTAGAAGTTTCATATTTCAAAGTTTGCCAATTGTGTCCATTTTTGGAATTAAGTAGAGACATCTCACTCACACTTTGCCATAGGATTAATACAATTATCAATTTATATACACCATACAGCACATTTTTAAATATTTATCAACGTTAAAAGGGAAATCCGATTTGACATTTTTTTTAATCCTTTGAACTGATTTCAATTTTAAATTGATTTTTTGCACAGCCCTACGTGAAAGAAATTCTTTTTTTTTTCATCCCAGAGGAAAGCCAGAGAAATTAACACAAACACATACATATGCACACACAGTTGTACAATGTAGATTCATGTATTTGTGCATAGTGGCAGTATTTAAAATATCCTTTTTCATCCCAAAAACACCAAATCCTGAGGCTGGCTTCAACGTCGACACACCGGTCTATGGACGGACTCGATACGAGTTGTATTGCGACACAAACGTTCGTCAACTCTGTTCTGTTGCTGTGTTGTATTGTTGGTGGTGCTGTGTGTAACTTTCTGTTGTCGTTTTGCGCGAGGGCAATGGAATTTCCCCATTGGGGATGAATAAAGTAGTCAATCAATCAACTCGTAGAGGATCATAATCATTGATTAGTGGCCCGACTAATCTGGTGGCTAAATCAGGACTATTGTTGAATAGAGTTGTTTGCAGCGGGTAGCTGTGCAGAGAATGTGCAGAGATCGCTTTTAAAGCTGTTGGCGCCGAGGAAGCACAACTGCTCAGTCTAAGAATACTTAGCCTCTATCCAGATAATGCAAGGACACCGAGCCAATTCAGATTTGCTGCATACGTATATAGAGTGAGCCACTGGTGGTAGCCGTTAGCTCTACACTTCGTGGCATTACTCGTCTGAACGCGGGCACCCAGTGCCTTCACAGGGCAGTATCGCCCCCTACTGCAAGCGTCCAGAAGCGGCGCAGACTCCGCAGAGTGCCGCACACAACACAGAGCAAGACATCAACCAATTGTACAATGTGGATTAATGTATTTGTATAAGTTACAGAGGTGAAATATAACAGTAATAAAAACATAATGTTACCCTAAGCACAAAATCCACATTCTACAATAATAATTATTTAATGAAATATGCACGTAGCATTTTTATTGTGATTAGATCTCCGAGTTTTGGTCATCTTGAAAGTAGCTGTCAAGCTAAAAAATTAGTGGCCACCTCTGCTCTTGTGACTTAATGTTGTGTCTCACATGGTGCTCTTGTGTCAGTGCATTGAAATATAGTGCAGTAGTGAACTGACTTCAGTGCACTCTGCCGTGTTTTAGTTCTGGGTCAAATCGAACCCCTCCGTTTTGCACTTATCGGACTTACCTCTGTCTCTGTCTCACTCTCCCTCTCTCTCTCTCTCTCTCTCTCTCTCTCTCCATCTCTTTCCTCCTCCCCCTCTGTCCATCTCTCTCTCTCTGTGTCTCTCTCTCCATGTGTCTTTCTGCCTCTCTCTCTCTCTCCCTCTCTCTCTCTCCATCTCTTTCCTCCTACCCCTCTGTCCATCTCTCTCTCTGTGTCTCTCTCTCCATGTGTCTTTCTGCCTCTCTCTCTCTCTCTCTCTCCGCCTCTCTTCTTCTCCCCTTCTGCCCGTCTCTCTCTCTGTGTCTGTCTCTCTCTCTGTTCGCCCATCCGTCCCTGTCTCTCTCTCTCTCTCTCTCTCTCTCTCTCTGTCATTCTTGTCTGTCTCTCAACTAAATGAATAGTAAACGGAAAACATGGATTTATATATACATACATAT
>OMKY01144455.1:0-10715 GCA_900302395.1 Bregmaceros cantori
GAGGCAGCCATGGGGTGAGGGAGCCAGCCATGGGGTGAGGCAGCCATGGGGGGAGGGAGCCAGCCATGGGGTGAGGGAGCCATGGGGTGAGGGAGCCAGCCATGGGGTGAGGGAGCCATGGGGTGAGGGAGCCAGCCATGGGGTGAGGGAGCCATGGGGTGAGGCAGCCATGGGGTGAGGGAGCCAGCCATGGGGTGAGGGAGCCATGGGGTGAGGGAGCCATGGGGTGAGGGAGCCAGCCATGGGGTGAGGGAGCCATGGGGTGAGGCAGCCATGGGGTGAGGGAGCCAGCCATGGGGTGAGGGAGCCATGGGGTGAGGGTGCCAGCCATGGGGTGAGGCGCATCAATTTTTCCTGGAATTTCCCTCAGGGCGTGCACGGCAAATTGGTGTGTGCGTCTGTCAGTGCGGTGGTGTGTTTATGTCACAGCCCTGCAGGCATAAATCACAGTGTACATCTGGGTAGAGAAGAAATAAGGAGAGTATTGAGGCTTTAGGTGTTAAAGAAGTCAACAGGGAAAGAGTCAGACAAGTTGGTCTACCAAGGTCTAAGACCAAGTCTACCAAGGTCTAAGACCAAGTCTACCAAGGTCTAAGACCAAGTCTACCAAGGTCTAAGACCAAGTCTACCAAGGTCTAAGACCAAGTCTACCATGGTCTAAGACCAAGTCTACCAAGGTCTAAGACCAAGTCTACCATGGTCTAAGACCAAGTCTACCATGGTCTAAGACCAAGTCTACCAAGGTCTAAGACCAAGTCTACCAAGGTCTAAGACCAAGTCTACCATGGTCTAAGACCAAGTCTACCAAGGTCTAAGACCAAGTCTACCATGGTCTAAGACCAAGTCTACCATGGTCTAAGACCAAGTCTTCCATGGTCTAAGACCAAGTCTACCAAGGTCTAAGACCAAGTCTACCAAGGTCTTCCATGCACTAAAACAACGAAAAGCCATAGTGAAATATATTATGCCCTGGTCTTGGTGAGTCAGGAATGATGACTGAGAAAGAGAAGATGAGAGAGCAAGAGAGGAAGAGAGAGAAAAAGAGAAGAGAAGACAGAAGGAGAGAGAGGAAGAGAGAATGACAGTGAAAGGGAAAGGAAAAGAGAAATAATTAGAGGGACAGAGAGGAGAGAGAGAGAGAGCAAGTCAAAAAGAGAGAAAGGCAGAATATATAGACAGGCAGACAAACAGAGCGAGAGAGAGAGACAGAATGACTGACGAGCAAGAGAGAGTAAGACAGAAAGAGAAAGAAAGAAAGAAAGAAAGAATATAGAGCGGAGGGAGAGAAATACAGAAAGAGAGAAGTAGAGAGAAAGGGGCGAATATAGAGAGGAGATGGAGAAACAGAGGAGGAGAGAGATGAGAAAAAAGAGAGAATGCAACATTGTTTTAATTCACATGCTCCATACCACCAGCGTCGTACCCACTGGCCACTCTCCATAATCAATAGGTTTTTAATCTGTCACCATGGCCTCCTACTCACAGACAAAATTTGTGTTTTTTTTTTGTCTCGTGGACTCAGTTGAAACCCCAAGCAATTACTCAATAAATAATTACTCAATAGAAAGACCGGAAGAAAAAAATGGATTGCCTTTGGAGAAATTACACAAAGGCGAGGAGTGAGTGTGAGGGCAGTAGGCAGAGGGAGAGACAGAAAGCGAGATAGAGAGTGGATGGTTTAAAAAACATCAATATTGTTGTGCCGTCATGTTGGTTACTGCTCAAAATTAGGGTGGATTGGCCTAATGTGGGACACCTACTCTCCAGTGGCTCTGGCTCCTCCCTAAACTAATGAATGTCAGTGGCTGTGTCCCAAATCGCTCCCCATCCCCCATATAGTGCACTATATGGGGTGCAGGCCATTTTGTAGGGGTGTCCGAATTCTCCATGTACCCTATGTAGTGCACTGAAAGTATCCCACAATGCACCACAAAAAGTAGTGAGCATCGCATGTACCCTAGACGGAGCAATATAACCCATAATGCATTGCGAGACATTTTAAAAATGATCTAAACTTAATAAAAATGACACGGCGGGAGTAAAGTTTATTTGTGAGTATACAGTGAGCAGGTAGTAGGGCATAGAGAGTGATTTTGGACACAGTGCTATCCAATGGAGGATCGTTATGGCCATTAGAACCTTGACTGTATTCTGCAATAACAACAACGTTGGCATGGCAACCGGGGACTTGAGTAAAAACCACAACTGACTGAAGTGGTGCAGTCGGTGCTGTGGTCAGCACTCAAGACCAGCATTCACGTTAATGTAATCAATCGCTAGGGCGCCAACCGCCATTGATCCGCCCCCCACTTTATATCCGCAAGACGTTTAGCTCGCAAACACTCCACTGGCGAGGCAGACCCGCGCTCATCGGAATTCAGACGCTCTCTTCATCTTTTCGCCCATTAAATATTCAATGGTATCGTTATTGGACAATGGACAATGTGTGGAGGTTAATGATTGGAGAATGCATTCTCCAGATCCGACACGTTGGACGTTTTAATTGCTGTACTTTTGTTTTGCTTGCGTACTTTCCAGAGATGTTACATTTTTTGTGTACTTTTTTACTTTTGGGGTACATTTTTCACAAGTTACTTTCTACTTTTACTCAAGTAAATTTTAGCTAAAAATACTCTGCACTGAAATGTCAGCAATTCACTACTCTTACATTAACTTGGCTCTCTCTCTCTCTCTCTCTCTCTCTCTCTCTCTCTCTCTCTCTCTCATTTATTTATTTATTTTTACTGAAAGTTACTCAGTATGCCACTTAACTAACTTTTTGTGGAGTACTTTTTTACTTTTAATTGAGCAACTATTTGGATGACTACTTTTGACGTTTACTTGAGTAATATTTTGCCGAGGTAACAATAATTTTACTTGAGTAAGTTTTATGGCTACTCTGCCCATACCTGGTACTTTACAAGCGTGCAGAATGATGGCGGGGATAATCGATTATTGCAGTTGTTGATGAATTATGTTCATTTTTCTTGATTTGCTTTAGGAAAATAGAAAAACAAAGTAGTGGGCTGCATTTCTAACAGTCAGACACGGCTGTGGAGTTGAACACATTTACCTAACTATTGTAAGAGCTATGTGTGCGCTTTCTGAACTGACAAGGTTACAATGGGGCTTCTGCAGAGGAAAGCTCTGGGGACAGAGTTGGTTAGAAATGCAAGAGAACTGCTTAAAGGATAAACATAATGTCCAAATGTGATTTTGTCTTTGAATATTGAAGTCGACATCTGAAAATTACGTTGCATCATAAAGTCAGATGACTTTGCCCACTTGTGCTATAACCAACATAACTATAACCAACATAAAGGGCGGTACTGTGGCGCAGTGGTTAGCATTGCTGCCTCACAGCTAGAAGGTCCTGGGTTCGAATCCCAACCCTGACGAGTCCTTTCTGTGTTTACATCTTCTCCCTGTGTCTGCGTAGGTTTCCTCCGGGCACTCCGGTTTCCCCCACCACCAAAAACATGTTCTAGTTAACCTGCTCCAGTCAGTGCCCCTGGCCGAGGCACTGGCCCATGATCTGGAGTTGGCCCCCGGGCGCTGCGCGGCGGCTGCCCACCGCTCCTCAGGGATGGGTTAAATGCGGAGGAAGAATTTCACTGTACATGTAGGTATGACTAAATAAAGTACCTTTAAACGTAAATCAGGGCAAGTAAACCGGGGAGTTGATCTTTTGGAGATATGAATAACCCAAGAGGAACAGACGTCCAGAACCATGTTCTGTTAGCCTAGCCTAGCATACTAGGTTTAGCTAGAAATGCTACTCCACCTCTACAATACAATGATTGTTCTTAGAAGTCATTGATCAACGTCTCACCTCATATTGGGAGGGACTACAACTAAACACCTAGCCTGGCAAGCCAGAACCAACGTATCGCCCATGCATCACTTATGGCGGACGGTCTGATGGTGGGTCTGGACCAACCAGGCAGACCAATCAAATTTGGACGTTCCGATCAGAGCCCCGTTAAGGCAGGCCTTGTTCCGAGTCGAGACGTGGGCCTCCATGCCACTTGTCCCGCCTACTGCGCTGTGATTTGATCGTTTGATTGGCCCATTTTTCAAGCCTGTTTAATCCAGGCCCAATGGTTGTTCTCGGTACACTTCACTAACCAATCTACTCAGACAGCAGCTCGTGCTCTGCTGCTCCTCCCTGAGAGGAGGGAAAGGAGTAGGATGAGAGAGCGATAGAAGAGAGACTAGGAGAGTCGAGAGAGGGAGACGGAGAGGATTACTACTAGCCTGGCAAGCCAGACCCAATGCATCGTCCACGAATTGCACATCGCTAGACGTTGAATTGGGTCTGGGAAACCCCGGATACCCACCGGCAACATAAGTGCGAACCAATCAGCGTGGACGTGGGCGGAGTTGGTATGGGCGACGCAAGACGGGGGCGGAGTTGGTGTGGGAGCAAGCCCGCAACGCCTCGGGCGTGTGTCTGTGTGTGTCGTGTGTGTCTCAGGAATTTTGTAAGATCGCATTGTTACAAAATACATTTCATTGCGAACACCGTATGGGGCTGTCTTAACCGCTACACCACACAGCCATGTCCAACGGGTGCTTTTTTCACGAATAAAATAAAACAAAATGTGTGTGTGTCTGTGTGTTGCTTGAAAGGGAATTGTTTTTAAAAAAACAACAAGTTATTGGTAATTAATTCACCCTGTCTCACCGCCTCATCTATTTCTCCAGACCTCAGCCTATCCCAAATACTGCTTCTGGGGGGCGCTGATATTTCTCTCTACCCTTTCTCTCATGATCCTGTTTTGTAACGGGGTGGTTGACTGCCGAGAATACCACGCAGCGTATGCATAATTAATAAAGATGACAACAAACTTTGCCGATGCTAATAAGAGCTCCCCACTTGTGTATTGGCACACCGCAGTCTGAGTGTCAAGGAATTTGACAGCAGATTTTTCATCGGTTACATGTTTGATTCAATTCTATGCAAATGTATTCCTGCTATCTTACCCACAGACCTATTTAGAAAGTTGGGAAGCTTGTACCCTTATGATTACAAGTTACTCATGACAAATTGTAATTGGTAACGCAATACCATTACCATATTTTAAAGGTAATGTAAGTCATTACTTTCAGTTACTTTTAGACAACCTTTAAATGAAGCTTGAAGCCAGTAAACACCATTGAATGTGTTAGTTTCAATTCAATTTCATCGATTTATGCACAATGAATATCTATAGTGAAGTTTATATCATAGCCAGCAAGGATATAGATTATTGTAATTATGTAATCCCTTGTATGTAATTTAGTGTGATGTAAAATGTACTGAAGTAAATTACTTGGAAGTAAAAGTAAAAATCACACTTTTTCAAAAGTATAAATAGGCTGGATCTGCCCCTTCACACTAAGCATTCCAATAAAAAATGAAAAATACAGCATGTGCAGAAGAGAAAGTACACGTGGACAAAAAAAAAGACTCAATGACAGAAACATAATATAATAGGGCAGTTGCACACAACGTCACGGCAGACAGTGGCAGACATTTTGGTGGTATCACATACAGTGAAGTATACGTATACTGTAAGTAGGGTTAAGTGGTGTACCTTACCGCTTCAAGTCCATTATAGTATAGGCAAATACAATGGAGGTAGTTGGGCTGCCACCTGCTGCCGATTGATGGCATATTACCAAGGACAAATCAATAATAGAAGACTTTTAAACGGACAATGTTTTGCCAATATCACCCTCTGCTTGTTTGTCTTCGTTACAGGGCTCTTAGTAGTTCCACGAGTTAACTCCAAATCGCATGAAGAGGCCGCATTTAGCTTCTATGGCCCTCGACTATGGAATGGTCTTCTGGAGGCCCTCAGCAGCTCAAGACACATCTCTTTGATCTAGCTTATAACTAGGATGTTACCGTCATCGGTACATCAGCCAACTATATTTCATTGTGTGTGTGTGTCCATGGTTGAGTGTGTGCCAGTTAGTTTGGGTTGGGAGGCTGTGGGTAATGTTGTTCTGTTCGATGTTCTGTTTCTGTAAAGCACTTTGTGTTGCTCTGCATGAAAACTGCTTTACAAATACATAAAGTTTCGGAGTCTGACCGCAATGATTCCCCCATAATGTCTGCGGCCGCCGAGCCGTGACATCACCGCGCAACAGCCCTATTGGTTACTTGCCACCTCTGACAGTGGTGAAGGTGAATGTCTTCTAGCTCGTTACCTAGGAGATGGAGGCTGACGCCTCCCCCTGTCCTTGAGGGAGCGAGCACACGAGCCGCTTAGTGTAATGGTCTGTGGACTCCAGTCTCTCAGACACAAACTTAGTGTAATGGTCTGTGGACTCCAGTCTCTCAGACTGGCCAATCAAGGTGTCATTCTCCCAACGGCAAACAGGTGGTGCTCTGGGTGCTCACCGAGCAAGTTATATGTTCCATGTGACCTTTATCAAAGAGGACGACAGATTGGAGTATTAAATGGACCGTCACTTTAAAATAGAAGTACAATTTTTGTAAATTATGCCATCACAACCAGAATCAAGTTTATTGCCATGGTCAATGATACAAGTTCACAGACTAGTATACTATTTTTATTCGGTAAGCGGTACCAGACACATGGGATAAACAAGAAAGTATAACACAAAGTAAAAGTAGCAATAATATCGGCAGTTATATCAACAGTATCAACAATATCTACAATCAACAAAAGTATTACAAACGTGGATATATTATTAAGAGTCCAAACAGGGTTTATGGGTAAATTGTCTTGAGGTAAGGAGGGGGGTCTGCTGAAAGAACTAAGAGTACCGCAGTGCCATTGGTGACATAACAATGTTGAAAAGATCTTCACATTAGAATATGAAATAGTAGTGGGGTGTCGTTGGCGGGTGGGGTGTCACGTAACCCGTCCCCCATTCATATAAATGGCGCTGTGTCTACCGCAGTGCCCGCAGTGCCGTGAGTTCTCCTCCCCTCGGTGGCGTGTCTGCGATGTCTACCGCTGATCTAATGAAGATGTCATCCATCTAATGAAGATGGATAACAAAATGTAGGACAAATGATGTTCTATGTCAAAGTTCAAATCTTTTTTTACTTTATTTTTTATTTCATTTCTGGGATTAAATATAGAAGCACAGTTTGTCAGAGTGATTTGAAGAATAATACATTGATTGATGGATTTACCAATAACTAGATGGCAACTTTGAAGGTTGGTTTGGAAGTGTCTTCCAAAGTTATTTAATTTTAATATTAACAGAAATACAGTCCAAATTGCCCCCCCCCCCCTACCATCACCCACAGCAGATTGTAGGTAGAAATTAAATGTAAACTGCTCATTGGCTTTATAGGAAGCCAGCTCAAAAAAAAATCATAGTACAATAATAAGTCACATGATTGTTGGTCCGGGCCAATCTGTTCAATTAATTGTCATTCAGTTGGATTCTAAACTTGCGCTCCTGTCTACCACCCAGCTCCTGTCTACCACCCAGATCCTGTCTACCACCCAGATCCTGTCTACCACCCAGATCCTGTCTACCACCCAGATTCCTCTTTTTGTGGCTTCCCTTCCACAGATCGGCACAACGCAATCAAGCTGAGGATGTTCTTCCATGTTTGAGAACAACAACTGAACTTTACTGGGCAATGTTATCGTTTTGTGATCATTTGTGATTGTCTCCAATGCTGGTTGCTCAACTCATTATTGGTACTGTTCTACCTTTAGACTTTATTATGTGTCATTATAGTCTTTCAATAAAGGGCTTCTGTTTACCCTCTCATTTGTGTTGGGCTGGAGTTGGCCGATATTCCCATTGCCGTTGTATTTGCACAGGCGCACAAACAAATGAACGCACCTGTCGGGCGGAGCCTTATCAGCGTGACAGAGCACACACACACACACACACGTGCGCACGCAAACGCACACGATACCGATAGAGTGGGGGGTGGAAATACTCGTCCCAGTCACGATGACGCAATGGTGCTAATCGGGAAACCATCGGCAAAGACGATTGACAATCTATTTGTGATATCGTCCAATTCTGGCGCTGGGTCCACCGAAGAAATCATAACAATAACGTAAACTTTAGAAACGCAAGAAGTAGCGTTCTATCTTTAGCAAGTCACTATTCTACACTGTTGGCAGTCGGTGTGCACACAACTAAAATCCTGGGGTTAAATTGTCTGGCTGGGGAAAAAAAGAGAATATATTTCTGTCTGCTGCAGCATACACTATTAGTGAAGACGTCCCCGGAGGCGAGGTGTCATCTCCTCAATGCCCCGCCCGTTACAGCCACCGGGTGACAGCACTCCCAGCGTGCAACATGCACTCCCAGCGTGCAACATGCACTCCCAGCGTGCAACATGCACTCTGCCTTGACACACACTTCTCTCTCCATCCAGTCGCACTGTCGCCATCTGCTTCTCTACGACGTCGGCGTGACAAGTTAAATTCCAATAATCTATTTGATTTGGATTAATAAGGATTTTTAGCCTGGCAAGCCAGAACCAATGCATCGTCCACACACTGCACGTGACTAGACGGTCTCCTGGGTCTGGAGCAACCAGGCAGACAAATTTGATAGTCAGCCAAATCCAAATAACTAAGATAGAGCTTTTTGGTTTAAACACCACTTGTGTGTGGAGAAGAAGAACGAGTCCAGCCCAAAGAACACCGTCCCAACCGTGAAACATGACGGTGGTACATCAACCCAACCGTGAAACATGATGGTGACACATCAATCTACTCTAGGACCAAAGAAATGCAGTCTTTTACCGCCAGACAACCTTCTTGGTATCTGTGCGTTAACTAATCCAATTGTCCAGTTAGCTTCTGTAAACTGTCCGTTTCACAAGTTCTGAGTTGATCCTGGTTAAGGTCTTGACTATGTGAAAACACGAAACAGCCTATTATGGTTTAATTTCCTTGTTGCAGTTGAATAATTCCACTACACAACTGGAAGCACTCAGAGATTGCAAACCTGCGCCGTAGTGATACAAAAATCAGTACTTTTAGTGCTAGCTTTATGTGTGGCAACCCACTATCAATGCAAGTGCTCGTAGAGTAGCGCTATTGCGATCGACGCCACCGGCAAACATGCTCAGCCCAAGCATAACCTGCTTCACGGCGCAGGTAATGAATGTCTATGACTGCGTCCGAAATCGTTCCCTATTCCCCATATAGTGCACTATATGGGGCACACGCCATTTTATAGGGGTGTCCAAATTAACCATGTACCCTATATAGTGGACTGAAAGTATCCCACAATGCACCGCAAAAAGTAGTGAGCATCAGATGTACCCTAAACGACGCAATATAACCCCTAATGCATTGCGAGACATTTTAAAAAGGACCTAAGCTTCAAACAAAGGCCATTGCGGTACTAAATAGCAAATAGTTATACATTTAAGTACTTTTGACTTGATGATTGTTGAATTTTATAATTATATTTTATAATAATTTTGACAGCGCTAACTCTAGTGTCCGAAATCTCGGCCGTTGCTGTTGAGTGCACTATAAGTGGGCACACTATACGGGGGTACGGAGTAGGGGATAGGGAGCGATTTCGGACACAGCCTATGTGTATAACGAATGTCTATGTGGATTCCATCATCATGTTTCTGAAGCCACCAAACATCCAATCTACAAATGTTTAAGTCTCCATAGTGCGCGCCACTATACATGTACCGTATGTCTCTCTACCATGCCCTTGATTTACACCTCTCTCTCTCTCTCTCTCTCTCTCTCTCTCTCTCTCTCTCTCTCAGCTGATTGGTATGCAGGTCAGAGGAAGCCTGATTGCAGAATCTTATCAGCCCCACACATGTTCCAATGGGGGAATTTGTCAGGCTTGTAACGCCATTGACTTTATTGGCCGGCGGCTATGAACACTCCCCTGTTGGCCCCAGTCAATGTTGTTGAGTTCACATAGTCCGCATTGAGTGATGCGAGAGTGCTGTGTGTGTGCTTGTGTATAAAGGTGATTAGTTTCTTTCCCCGGCTAAGTCTCTTCATTGAGAGCTGGGAGGTGAAGCAGGGAGGAGTGGTAAAGACCACTGATTTTTTGCCAATTTTAACGATTGTGTTGCAGATGCTAGCTTCACGAGGACTAAATTAATGTGTTACCTAGAGGAGGTTATGGCTAACCTGATCTGTGAACGTGTTGGGTATATCACCTGTCTTTTAATCAGGGCTTAAAAACAAAATTATTAACGGTTCAGGCAGGCCTATGTTTAACGTTTTCGTTTTCTGAACCTTTCCGCCACCAAAATATAGGTCCTGAACCAGTTTGTACATTTTTTTTACGTTTAGGTCATTTTGAAAATGTCTCGCAATGCATTATGGGTTATTTTGCTCAGTCAAAGGTACATGCGAGGCTCACTACTTTTTGCGGGGCATTGTGGGATACTTTCAGTGCACTATATAGAAGAATTCGGACACCCCTACAAAATGGCGTGCCCCCGATATAGTGCACTATATGGGGCGATTTCGGACACAGCCATTGACTGTTCAGTGTACATAGTGCACCAAAGAGGAGTGCACTAGAAATGCAAATTGAAAGACAACACATGTCGAGTACTGTCTGTGGCCTACGTACTAGACAACACATGTCGAGTACTGTCTGTGGCCTACGTACTAGACAACACATGTCGAGTACTGTCTGTGGCCTACGTACTAGACAACACATGTCGAGTACTGTCTGTGGCCTACGTACTAGACAACACATGTCGAGTACTGTCTGTGGTC
>OMKY01144458.1:0-12108 GCA_900302395.1 Bregmaceros cantori
CAGGCAGCATTACTCTACCATGCAGCATTACTCTCCCAGGCAGCATTACTCTCCCAGGCAGCATTACTCTCCCAGACAGCATTACTCTACCATACAGCATTACTCTCCCAGACAGCATTACTCTACCATACAGCATTACTCTACCATACAGCATTACTCTCCCAGACAGCATTACTCTACCATACAGCATTACTCTACCATACAGCATTACTCTCCCAAACAGCATTACTCTCCCAGACAGCATTACTCTCCCAGACAGCATTACTCTCCCAGACAGCATTGCTCTACCATACAGCATTACTCTACCATACAGCATTACTCTCCCAGACAGCATTACTCTCCCAGACAGCATTACTCTCCCATACAGCATTGCTCTACCATACAGCATTGCTCTACCATACAGCATTACTCTCCCAGACAGCATTACTCTCCCAGACAGCATTACTCTCCCAGACACCACCGCTTTATGCAAAGTGCACTGAATAGTTGAATGATGCACAGTGACACAAGATCATGTTGTAGGTCTTTCGAACTGGTCTGTTGTCGTTTGAGTTTTTACTGTTCTCACCAGTGGCGTTGGCAGAAACGTACTTTAAAACCCCTACATAAGCAGTAGGTCTATATATAGGTTATGTTAATGGAGAGACCAGTATAGGCCTACCTAATATATATAAAAAACAGGAGAATCAAAATAAAATTTCCATTGGAAGTGCACATTTAGTGCAAGGTGCGCAGTAGAATAAATTAATGATGAAACAGTAATACCATAGTGAGAGTATCCCACTATAATTCAATAGTGAATAGTTCACTATTGAACAGAAGGGGGAGCCATTCCCTTGGATTCCTGAATACAGGCAAGAATGATAAGGTGGTAGGTACAGAAGCGGTAAGTCTCCGACACTGAGGAAGAGGAGTTTGATCACTTCTGTAAATAGATGTAATATTTTATACTGAATTGAAAGTGTTGGATATGTTGTGTGACATTAAATGTGACATTATGGTTAGTTGCTTGTTCGTTAACGGGAGCTAGAATAAGTTAACGGGACAACTCCGATGGGGTGAGTCAGCTGTCAATCATAGTGGCACCGGCCCACCACGGTTCTCCCCATCCTCCTTCACCGCCGCCTTTGCTTTTCTGATATTCTTCTTGGCCAGTTAAGGCCTTGACTACACCTGTGTCTGTGATCTTCCATTTCCTCACTATGTTTCTCACAGGGGGAATTGAGAGCTGAAATATCTGGGCTGGCTTTTTGTATCTTAACCCATGATGTTAAATAATCTTTGTTTCCACTGTTGCCACACGTCAGAGAAGATGCAAAGAAGAAAGCTTGGACACCTAAATCAGGGCTGTTCAACTACTTTGCTCTGAGGGCCACATTTGTACAACTTGACAAAACGCAAATCATAAAATCATAACTTTTATTCAAAGTAGCATACGTCCCAAAAAAACGGCTTCAATTCTATGCAACAATGGTGCTTTCTTGTTTGTAACGCAATATCTGAAACAACAACACAAATAGTGGTAATCAGCAGCAGCTTACTTAAACGGCAACACATTTATAGTTCATCTGTTGAGGTAAAGAACAGAATCTCAGTTAGCCTCAACCCTCAACAACAAATTTCCAGTGCTTCTGGTGAGAAGCAGTTTTTTTTTTCACTTTCTCAGAATTCCTCCATGGGCCAGAAAAAGTTGATTGGCGGGCTGGATTTGGCCCGCGGACCGCTTAACTGCCTTTTCTCTAGAATGACTGCACCTAGGTCAAAGGGTCAGTGACTTTACCAAACAATTTGGGTTCTAGTAAGGAGAATGGAAGAATTATATAAATGTATGCACCTGCCTACTTTTTACTTTTAATTAATTATTACACTTTCTGTAAATCCTATTAACTTAATTTCCTGTCTCAAATATCACTGTGTTCATCTGCTATATTTAACTGAAATTGATGATTGATTTGTATATGTGCACAAAAATGTTCATTCCAAAAACGTCAAGTTCTCATGAACTTTGTGTTCAGATCTCCATGATCAAGGTGGTAGCAGCACGGATGGTCTGCAAGGTGCTGGACTACGCCATCCAGGTGCACGGCGGTGCGGGCGTGTCGGGAGACTTCCCTTTGGCCCAGATGTGAGTTGTATACAACAAAACTATGAAATGTTGTATTTTAAATATATATGAAGAGTTCCGATGCAAAAACCCCTAGATACCATTTTTGTGAAAACTGAGTTAATTATATTGTGTGAATCTTGTCTAAATCTAGGATACGTAAATTGAATGTTTTTGTGAAAAAAATGAAGTAAAACCCGCTCCCCGCAGTGTCTAAAATATCTCTTCTCCTGGTCAAGTGGAGTTAGGGGTTTTTGCATCTGAACTCTTCATATGTAAACATTCAGGAAGGTAGAGATGCTGTTATTTTATATTGTCAAGCCATTTTCACATTACGGAGCATGTTGTAACGTTTGTAGATGAGTGAGGTGGAAGTAGATTCATGTCACACCAAGTTGGAAATCCACTGCATGGTTTATTAATATAAGACACACATCACGGCTCACCTACTAACGTTACGATGAGAAACGAGGACAGGACGTAGAATATATCTGAACGCCATTAGCAGGTCTCCGAATCTGGGGAAGAAGGGCATGGTCTTCAGTTAACCCCACTAAGGGCATGGTCATGTGATAGCACACTAAGTAATTATATATAACATAACTGTATTCACTTCATATATATTATCATAACACATTACAAGATATGGGCAGCGTAGCCATAAAAATTACTTCAGCCAAATATTACTCAAGTAAAAGTAAAAAGTTGTCATCCAAATAGTTACTCAAGTAAAAGTAAAAAAAAAATACTCCCCCAAAAAAGTTACTTAAGTAGCAAAAGTTTGGGTCCGCGTTGGCCGAGTGGTTATGGACACCGCGCCTAACACAACCCCATTCATGTTAGTGGCGCTGTGTCTACCGCAGCGTCCGCAGTGTCGCGAGTTCGACTTCAACCCAGTTTCCGACTAATCCTATCCAGATAAAGATGGAAAAAATAACTTAAAAAGTAGCAAAAGTTCTAACTGTCGATAAAAAAAAAATAGAGAGAAAGAGACCAAGAGAGCGCCAGAGAGGGAGAGAGAGAGTGCCCGAGAGGGGGAGAGCGAGAGCGCCAGAGAGAGTTCCCGGAGAAAGAGAGAGACCAAGAGAAAGACAGAGAGATATGATGCCAACATATGTGCCAAAAGTTCCCAACGCTAAAGGCCAAGTTAATGCAGCCAGTAGCAAATTTACTCGAGTAAAAGTACAAAGTAACTTGTGAAAATGTACTCCAAGAGTACTCCATTACAAAAATTGTAACTGAGTAAATGTAATGAGTTACTGCCCATCTCTGCACATTACAATGTAGTCTAATGTACCTCTAGGATGTAAAGTAATTATATGTATATATAAAATGGAGTTACAATATTTAGTTTTTAGTTGTGTATTTGGGGACCTGTAGACATCAGGGTTGCTATATTTAAATTAACCAGAGCTTTTCCCGCCCAACTTTGATTTGATGAATAAAATAATTTTGGCTGACAAGCTGCACTATCGGACAACCCTACCCTAATCACAGTCTATTTTTATTTATTTATCTGTCTGTCTATGTGTAGGTATGCCTTTGCCAGGACTCTCCGCATTGCTGACGGTCCAGATGAGGTCCACCTGTCAGCTGTGGCTCGTCTTGAGTTCCGTGACCAAATATCGAAGCTGTGATCAATACTTATTGTTGTAAAAATGTAATTCCTCAACACAATACAGTTGTTTGCAAATGTAAAAGAATAAAACTTATGTGAAAAATGTCATGACCAACACTCCATGTAGGCACTTGTCCACCACAGAAATGTCATGTTATTCCATGAGTAGATATCACTTAAGAATTTGTCATATCTCCACCCCTTCCTACCTGGGTCCAAAGTACCGCTGTGTGCAGTGTGAGCGCACGGAGGCAAGGGAGGAGTGTATGGACTTAATCAGGGAAAAACATTTCAGTATAAACGTTCAGTGTAGTGATGTTAGCGTAGACCAACCAAGAGCCATAACCTCGTTGCCCTCGATTGCCTGTCCCACAGCCGTTTGGTTGCGTGTTCATTCCGCGATATTTGTGGCGTTGCTGTCAGTGGGAAACTGGGGCATAAAATTGGGGTGACATTCGGGTGGCAGCCAACACCCGAATGTTGCGTGAATATTCTGCCAAGGAGGTTAGTCACAATGTCTGGATTACGCCGGAACGGGCTCCACTGGGAAACCAAACCACTGCTGTGGCTAAGGTGGAGCACCATGTATGCAAATTACACGACTTGACAGTTTACTAAAATACTGGCAGCGATTGGAGGATAAGGGACACCAACCCGTCACACCTCTAGTGCCTAAACATTCTTAATTCTTACGCGGTAGGCTTTTTTTTTATATTGATCACACACACATCACGGCACAAGCAGCAGGGAGGAAATATCCAATAAAGTGCTGATCATAATTACAGCAGCATGACAAAGTCTAGTGCTGTTTCGGTGGAGCAATTGGCAAAGTGTGTGCATTAAGAAGTGCTGACACATGTGACAAATACTACACGCGCACACATTCACGTGGACCCACATAGACCAAATCGTTGAGGCGGAATATTGGGGTGTTGGCGGCAGTCTATTGAGAACATTAATAATTCCCGCAAATTTTACCCCTTTACTAGGGCTGTGAGAACAGACACAAAAAGCATAGAGGCACTTTAATGGCGGGATTATCACAGCGTTGCAGTCGGAATGAGGCCAACGTGTTTGAGGCGTCAAAATACAGACAAATCAAAAGTACTTTCACTTTCAGACGAAATACAAGACTTTGCAGCTTTCACTTTTGTTGCCCTCACTGTCTGCGGTGCGGCATGCAGACGACCACTTGCTATTATATGCTTGATGCACTACGTGCCGAGTGACATGATTTGCCAGCCAAAAAAAAAAAAAAAAAAAAAACGCCGAGCCTTAAGACATTGCAAGTGCGCCAGAGTGTCTCAGATGCTGGTGCCATGGAGGGACAATGGGTGTCCCACTAACTGCCTGTGCCGATTGAATTGTCCTGAATAAACCCTGATGAATACAACACCATCTGATCATTGGAGGTCTTGATGAATTGGGAAATGATCCAATGTGTATTAGTCTCCTTTAAATGAATGCATCATGTGACTTGAATAAAGACGTACAAGGAAACAGAATATTGTCAACATTTTATTGAATTAGAAAAACAGAAGGAGATGCGGAGTTGTATGTTACAGTATAAAACATGGCCAGCAGAGGGCCTCAGTGTTTGCTCTTCTTAGACTTCTTGTGTGAACGATGCGGGGAGCGGGAGCGAGACTTCCTAGACCTCCTGCTGGGGGAGCGGGAGCGGGACCGACGAGACCTTTTAGGAGACCGGGGTGAGGGCGACCTGCAGAGGGGAAACACCAATCATTAGCCCCGTTCACATGGTACCAAAAAGCCTAAATATAATCTGCTTATAGGTGGATCCGCTTCAAAAGTGCTCATGTATACAACTCCAGATCCGCTTCAAGTGGATCAGAATACTGAGATCACTAGCGGACTTGTTGGATCCATGAGCGTATGTATGCATGCATATATGTATATATACCTCTTGGATGCCTTTTTGTTGGCACGGGGCGAGTCTTTGTGCGAGGATCGGGAGGAGGAAGTGGGCGTATCTTTAGAAGATGTGGGCGTGTCTTTATACGACCTCTCTGACCGGGGCGAAGGGGAGCGACCGCGCCGCCCACTGCTACTGCGCACCGGGCTCGGAGAAAGACTGTGGCGGCGCTTCCTGTAAGACACAGCAGAGTGAGACATGTTAGGCAGCTGCCCACCTATGGAATAGTGTCTCTGCTCAAACTTATGAATATAATCTCAAACTAGAAGCACTCAGAGTGCAAACCTGCGGCAAGGCCATGGGGTCACTGATGCCAAAACATCTAGACCCTATTACTTATTTTTTGGGCGCAAGCGCCGTTTTTCATTCTTTATTGAGAGAGATAGCGACAGGATTCAATTGGAAACCGGGATGAAGAGTTGGGGGGAGACATTGCAGAAATGCCGGACAGGGGATTTGAACCTGCTCGACCCAGTTAAGTTACTTATAGGCTACAGAAATGCACCAAAATGTAGTCACTTTACAACATCTAGCACAGTGTTGTACCTCTCCTTCCTGGTGGGCGTGTCCTCTTTGTCCTTCTTCAGCTCCTTCAGTCTGGACTCCATCTTGTCCTTGTCTCTTCGTTCTCTCTCCTTCTCTTTCTCCAATTTCTCCTTCTCTTTTTCCTGAAAGCACACATGCCGATCAGCCCAGCAAGCAGTAGTGATATGTACAGCCCACTAGACTATCCCCAAAACGCGATAGAAACCTCAATAGACCCTAGAAATATTGTACTGCCATGCTTTGGGGAGGAATAGATCTGTCAGTTTGAACTTCGAACAAAGTTCGTCATTCACCAAATAGTCCAGCTTCGAGCGTGAATTTTTAAAATGAGCAGGTGGTCTAATCACGTCCATGCCCAAGAGAGGTGTGTTCCGCAGAACGCGTGTGGCACATATCAACGCGTGCATATGTGAAGCTGCATAGAGTGCGTTCCATCCAGTTTATGTATGCAACTACGGTAATGTTCAACCTGATTGACACGACAGTTGTGAGTAAAAGGGAGAAAATGCCTCAACTATCCCCAGACGTGACGTGATTGTGGCGTTACGGGGTTCGGTCTCTAAACGGCCGATGCCATTTGCGAAAGATTTTTGATCATGTCCGCGTGCTCGTTGGTTCTCAGCGCATCCAGCCACACATGGCTGATGGCTGCGGTGTGCCGTTCGCTATTCTGCCCTTGACCACCGCCCCCAAGCCGCCTGCAGCAGCTAAAGTCCCAGCTTCTGCAGCAGCTAAAGTCCCAGCTTCTGCAGCAGCTAAAGTCCCAGCTTCTGCAGCAGCTAAAGTCCCACCTTCTGCAGCAGCTAAAGTCCCAGCTTCTGCAGCAGCTAAAGTCCCAGCTTCTGCAGCAGCTAAAGTCCCACCTTCTGCAGCAGCTAAAGTCCCAGCTTCTGCAGCAGCTAAAGTCCCAGCTTCTGCAGCAGCTAAAGTCCCACCTTCTGCAGCAGCTAAAGTCCCACCTTCTGCAGCAGCTTGTCTCTGTAGTGTTCCACCTGCTCCTGCAGGCTGAGTCCAGGCTTCTTGGCTCGTTTCCCAGATTCCAGCTCATCCTGGAACCTCATCACTTTCACCTGAGGACAACACACCCGAGTCATTTAACTACGACAGATTGGTTAGGTAATATTAGTATTATTCACGTATCCATTTTATGATGAAGTACTTACTGAATACACAGTACTACATGGAACGACGGACGACACAATGTCGCTAGGAGGTGAGCTAGTAATTACATTGCTAGTGAGCATTAGCATGCTAGCATGAGCATGTTAGTGCGAGTTCTGGTCATGCCAGGCTAACATCCAAGGAATTATGGTGATTTATATTTATGATAATATTAGCTAGTAATGCTACTGAACGTGCCCCACATTTCATTCTTTGATGTCATCAAAACTGTACCAAACAGGAAACTATGCATGAATAAAAGATGAACAGACCATTCTCGACCATCTCAGTCACTGACGATAATAGTGACGAATCACTATCAAAGTGTGGTGATGGGACAATGTTCGATGCTGGGCGTTGTGTACCTCGATCTCACGTAGCTTGATGCGTTTCTCCTCGTTCATCTCCATAGATTTGACCTTGAGATCAGAGTCGTCCCTCAGAGAGTTTGTGGAGCTGGTCGGCCCCGGAGGAGACGGGCTGCGATCGTCATCACTGTCATCTTCCTCACTGTGCACAAAAAATAATAATTTTTAGCCCGTTCTTTACAATGTTCATCAAGATCTGTACTTGTTGAGGGGACTCACTGCCGTAGCCACGGAACTAGCCGTGCAACAAGGTACTTTAGTATGCGGTGAGGTGACGTTCGTGACTTAAGGCTTGCCGACTACTGACTGCTCAGCAGCGATATGTCATCTCAAGGTGGCGCACATAGCGCCGTAGAGCAGCGATAGCAGTCTCTCTCTCGCTATGACCAGCGGCTGTGACCCATGTAATAAGATGTTATATTGAAATATGCAGCATAGGTAGATTTATAGCCACACACACTTCATGTTATTCAAACTGTAAAGCAAACTCAAAGCAACGAAGCCTCAGCGTCCCTCTGCAGCCAGCGCCACTGCTAACGCAGCAGCCGCAGAGCCGCCCTGCAGGGCAGTTAGGGGGAGATGGAAGCCCCACATATAGTGTTGTCACTGTGGCTCAAAACCATGTGCACAGAGATTCCCCTCACGGTCATATACTGCACGTCTGCTCGTCCCTGCTCACTCATCCCCCTTTCACACAAACGCTGTTAACGAAATGAGGAAATGGCGCGGCAAAAAAAGAGAGAATAAAGTACTGACCCTTTGTCATCGTCATCCTCCTCTGGCACAAACACCTCCCACTTGGACGTCGTCACAGCTGCAGAGACAGGCACGCGTTAGGGCCAGGAACTAAAACTACAAGATTAATCAATATTTATTTAAAGGACACAGAAAATGTTGGACTGCTTCATCAAGCCCCACACACTCTTGTGCCTGTTGCTCAGCCACACAGTGTACGCAGCTGTCAAAATACAGATTTGCTGCAGTATGCTGCAGGCCCAAATAGAAATGAGGGATGTTGGTAATGTGCCATACCACACCCAAATCTGTGCCCCACAAACTCACTATTTAATCATCTGTGCAAGCCGTTCAATTTACTCCTGTCAGATTTGCGAGTGAATGCAGCCATCCCATTCCAGAAGAACATGTGACCACACCAGTGAGCGAATTGAAGTCGTAATTGTATTTCATCAACATTTATGCAGAACGGTGAGTGAAGTGGGGTGGATAACTGGTAAAAAAAAAAAAGAAAAAGCGAGCTCTAGTGAGCAGATTTTGAAACTCTGCATTTTGTGTGACAAATGCAGCCATTTGGTCTATAAAAGCATGTAAACCCACTCTGAAGCAACATGGTCAGCGGTACCTTGTCCCTCTAACTCGGCCTCGTCCACAGCCTCCCATTTTGAAGGAGCCACCTTGAAGGTCCCTTCCTTGGCCTGGTCCACTGAAACAACACGCATCACACAGATCACACACCAGAGGCTCCAAATCCAACACCAAAAAGGAATTGTGAGCCATCGCATTTCTTGTGGGAAATATTCAATATCCTGTGCCGTGTCTCAAATGTCACATTTGGGTCAGTGCACTGAAATAGTGACATTGCGGACTAGTGCACAAACATCATATCTACATCAAGCAGGACGACCCACTGCGTTCAGAAGGTGGGCACCTTGAATGTTTGGTACGTATTGCGCTGGGAGGGTCCCACCACGTTCTCTCTGGAGCCAATCAGACGTGTTTGGGGGTGCAACGCCGTCACGAAAAGTGGTTTGAATTGAGGCGTTACTCACAGGGCACTCCGTCCAGGTCCTCCAACACCGGGGCACTGATGGGGACTCCGTCCAGGTCATCCATGATGGCATCGATGGGAAGTCCATCCACGTCCTCCATGGGAGAGCCGTCATCCACCTCCTCAGCCACCTCAGGCTGAAGGGAGACCACCAAATTGTCATTAAAGAAACTTCCCACCTTTCAAGAAACCACGTGTAGAGTAAAATACCTTCTATAGGGGGCAATTCATTCATTCATTCAATATTTTAACAATTTCTTCATCCTCTTCAAATGGAAGGAACCCACCGCCCCTCCTTTGGCACACAAAGGATCCCTTTTCCTGCATTGTAGTAACCTTTAGGTTCTGAGGGTTGCCTCTATACAAATTGGAAGCCTATTCAGGATAGGGCTGCAACGATTAGTCGATTAATCGAAAACTAATGCAATAATGGCCAAGGAGTAGAATCATAGTTATTGTCGGCAGTTTTTTGCTGACACCACACACACCAACTATTGGTCTACACAAAATTGATATTACTTAATTTCAGAATGTCTTAAATATGATTCAAAATGATTCAACATTATTGATAAAAAAGATGGATATGAAGAAAACCATCAAAATATTAGCATAGAAATGTAATGTTAGCATAAAAATGAGCTTGTGCTAAATTGCAACTTAATTGTTGTACATTTGTTGGTTATTGTGAACAAAAACTGACTACATTTTAAGTTAACAAGATTAATTTCTGTGTCGCTGTGAATATTTTAGGGATTTTTGAAAGGAAAAAAAATATTGAAAAGATTAGTCAATCTTTTCAATGTTCGGCAACTAATCGACTATTAAAATAATCGTTACTTGCCCTAATTGAGGACACACTTGAGACTGACTGCAACTGGTTCAACAGTCCTAATGACTTGTGTGAATGGTAGTCTCTGATGGTTGGACCTACCTCTGGTACCTCCACTGGTTCCTTGTCCTCTGTGAGGTTGACCAGGCCAAGGAAGATGTTCTGAAGTTTGATGAGGAAGGGGTCCGGATACACCGCCCAGTCTTCCCAGGCCCGGAAACAGGCCATCACACGTTGCTAGAACACGATGGTACGCCTCATTACCACTACACAAAATGACACTTTTCTTTCCAACTTATTTAGACAGAATATCATCAAAAGGTCATTTGTATCATTTTTGAATAACAAATCTGAAATAAAACTGACATTTATTACAGTATCATGCAAGTTTCATTACAGTAGCAGCAGCTACTGCGCGGCATGGCTCGTGGGGCGTGGTTATGGATTTAGGCTTGAAGTCTGTTAACGCACCAGGAAAGGAATCATGATGAGAGTACATGGAAAAAAATAAAATGGCTACACATATTTTTGTAATTATTTTGCAAAAAGTTAATTTTTAAAAATGAACATTTGCCAAAAACGATCACAATAAGCAGATTTTTTGATTACTATAATTAAATTAAACAGCATTTGAATAGGAATGATTCAGACCCGAGCCTTTTTATCAATATAAGCAGCTAATAAATATCTCCGTGATCGCTACAAGTGGATTCCTTAGTGCATGTTCTTCACATAGCTTGGACCAGCCTAGCAGGCCGGAAAAACAAGAATCACTCAGTTTTGGTCTGTGGTCTAGTGGTCAGGACCAAGTCGTGGGTCTGTAGAGTTTAAGGACTGGCAGGTCGTGCCGCAGTGATGAGCTTATAAAGATAGGGTTGAGATCTATGAAAGACAAGTCGATACGCATCTCGATACACTGGTTACGATTCAATTTTAAAACCAAACTCTCCCAGCCCTACCCCCACACCAATATCTATCAGCCAGTATTCATACCTTGAAGTTCTCGGACTGCAGGTGACCTTGGATGCCCTTGTATGTGGCGTTGAGGTCAGAAAAGATTTGACACAGCTTGTTCTCAAAACTGGAGGGAAACAATGTCGTGATCAACACAAGAGCCTGAAGTATGTGTGTGTATATATATGGATGTCAAATATTGATAATACATTAACCAAAATCGATAATATTAAGCACATTAATTTTCTTACCAAATGATTAGGAACCAAGCAGGAAAACGGCGGCATCTCAAGTGTTTCTAGCTTGCCCCACACCCAACGCTCTAGCACAACCAGCAGGCCAAAATTGCAGCAAATTGCAGGTCCCTTTAAGCTTTCCAACCTTAGGTCTGATGTTCAAAAACGTTGCTGGAATTCTTGGGCCAAGCCACTTTATGATTCCCTGTCTGATTTCCCACCATTTTGAATTTTGTGAAAAATCACTAAAAAGAATTATTCACCTCCCTCAGTTCTCGACCAATTCTTCTGAAAATTCATGCATACCATTCAACAAACTAGAAAGAACCTCTTCTGTGTACTGCTGAGATGTAGGGCAGTGGTAAACACAGGGAAACTCACAACTTCCTGTAGTACGAGGCGTTGGCCACTTTGGCTGAGGAGTTGTAGAGGACGTCGGAGACCAGGTACAGTCTGGCAATCTGAAATTAGACATAATACCATTATATAGAATATCCCTCTAAAATAAAAAATATATAAATATATAGAACAATTTAGTTTAGAAGGATATTCAATATCATATTATATACTATA
>OMKY01144462.1:0-12041 GCA_900302395.1 Bregmaceros cantori
GTTCACACACCCACTAACACCACGCTTCACGCACGCGCAACACCACGTTTCACACGCACGCTAACACCACGCTTCACACACACGCTAACACCACGCTTCACGCACACACGCTAACACCACGTTTCACACGCACACTAACACCACGCTTCACACGCTCGCTAACACCACACTTCACGCACGCGCAACACCACGTTCCACACGCACGCTAACACCACGTAGCTCGCAAGACGCGACACTAAAGACCCACAACGGAGAACCACCGTTTAAATTGAACTGTCGTACCGATTATCTAACACTCTGGCAATTGGTCCCCTAACACAGAAGAACTCGCTTCCCCCCTAGGTTAAGGAGTGGACGCAGCGCAATGTCACACACACACACACCAAAAACAACATTGAGATAAGAAACGCACTACACTAAACACTATACTAGGATTGCTCTAAGGCTATGGTTACAGTAACTAACGTGTAAGTAATATCTGTAATTATAACCCGAACCCCCACCAACCGCCACACGGTATCCGACGCAATCCGGCAGGCGCCAGGCGATGTCCGTCGGGATCTCTCAGAAACTCTCAGAACCGCTGGACTCCGGAAGGCAAACCGCCGGAATCCCCTCGCTACGCAAAATATACTTTCAATAAAAAAAACAAGAAAATAGCTTTTAGCTGGCGACGCTCTCGCGGAGACGCCACACGACCTTGACGCCGTCCTTCCGATGCCACCCACTCTCGGAGACAACTTCCGTTTCCGAAAAATTGGGGGGGGGGGGTGTGTCATCCAGGTGTGCTACCTGCAAATCCGTCCCCTCTACATTTGGATCAGTACTTTGTAATCTGACTCGAGTTGTTTTTTTTTTTACAAATGTGTGTGTGTGTGATTTTTTAAAACATTCATTATGATTACTGATTATTCATAATCATTTCATTCACATTCAGTGTTCAACAGTTGTGATTCATACAGTCACAGTTGATGAGTAGTATTATGATGTATTTTAATACACAATACACTAGCCAAATAAACTCAACAGTAATTATAATTTAATAATGTAATATAATTTAACATTGCATCTGTTGAACAGTCTCTGATGTGCAATAACATTTTACATGCATGCATTATTTTTTTAATTAATGAAGATGCATTTTATTTCCTTTGTTTTGTTTTACTTTTTTTGCTACAAGCACCATTTTCTTTTTTTTAATTAATAGCGAGGCTAAATACCAGGTTCGCAATTTTTTTCTTATCGCTAACCATGCTGCCTCGTAAACCAGGCGGTTGTTATTGTTCCTCGGCGGTTTAATGTTAAAAGCGGGACAAGACCTGTAGTTGCAAGTTTGTGGCGTGCGTTTCTCAGCACGGCTTACCGCGATTGCAACTCATCTAACTGTAGTCTCAACTCTAACCACCAGGTTAGAGTTGGGCTGGCTGGTCAATGATTAAGATACTCTATGAGTTAGCGTTTGACCGAGTCCCTCCATAACTTGTACAAGTTTAATTCCTTCTTCATGAGACCTGCTGTCTGGTCCAGTGGTAGAAAGTAACAAAGTAAATTTACTCACATCACTGTAATTAATTACTTTTTATGAGTAATTTGTGATTTTCTGAGTAGTTTTTGAAATGTGTAATTTTTACTTTTACTGAAGTGCATTTTTACCTTAGTACTTTTAACTCATTACATTTGAGTCCCCTCACGTTACTGATTACAAAACATGTTTGTTAAAAGTTAAAATCCTGTGCAGCCTGGCGAGCCCGAACCAATGCAGCGTCCACGCATCGTGCATCGCACATGAAAATGTTAAAAAATTAATGCTGATTTTTTTTTTAACTGAAACTTTTCCCTCATTTTACTCATCACACATTTCAATGTAATTTTGTAATCAATTACATTTTGAGATGGGTAATTTTACTTTTACTCTTAGTAATTTAAACAAAGTAACAACACTTTTACTCAGTTACAATTTTTCAGTACTCTTTCCACCTCTGGTCCGGTCCCATCGGACGGAGTTGTTATTACGGTCTAAACTGCGCTAATTTATTATTATTAACGCAAGCTTCCATTCATGCTCACATTATTCTGCCAGTAGTACGGGCGTTTGAGAGTCCAAACATATTGGGCTTAAAGCCAAGTAGGTAATTGTACTGTGACTTTGGCTGAGAAAGATGTGGGTCCTTGAAGCAAAGTACACACAAATCCAGTCCACCAAGCACTCATACATCCATATTGCATGTTTCAGTGGTAGTTTAAATAACTCCCACTAGGAATCATAACAATAACCAGTATGTGGGGCTGGCCCTGTGGTGTAGTGGCCAGACCACACCAGGTTTCAGGACCCACTGAGGTCTGGGTCTGGAATGTGGCCGTCGTTGGCCACGTTTGCTGGTCGCCGATTGGTCACACTCCGAGGGGGTGACAAAACGTGGCCGGCCAATCATAGGAGGTGTCGGCCAATCACAGGCAGGGTGTTCTATTGATGCCCCCATCCCCCAGTCTGGCAGGCATCAATAGAACAAAGCACCAGTGGGGTGTCGCCACTATACGTTTGTGAAAAAACAACTTGAGTAAGACTACAAAGTACTGGTCTAAATGTCTACTTGAGTAGAGTAAAAAGTACAGGCTCAGAAATGTACTCAAAAACACCTAATGGCTGTCTCCCATAACGCAGGCCCAATACAGGCTCTTGTCATTCTATATCCTTTGGCAGTACCACCCCCTACTGGCTCATTCACACTATGCATAACTCTACCAACTACCATCGGTGCACAAAAAAATAGTAAGGAGTAGAAGTACAGATATTTTGGTTAAAAATCTACTGAGTAAAAAAAAAATCATCGAGAAAAGTACCTCTAAAAGTACAGATACATGAAAAAAACTACTCAAGTACAGTACTTAAGTAGTATTTGCACTTAGTTACTTGCAATCTCTTGGGTTTGTTTGTGTTCGTCAATACTTCTTCCATCAGTCAGTGTTGTTGCCACATAGTTACAGCTAGACTTCAGCAGTGTATTACTTTATAACGATGCAAGCACTTTTGTTTCGTTTTGAAATTTCCACCTTAAAAACAACAACACGGGCTGCCGTAATATCTAACCTAACAAGTATACACAGACGCTCGGGTGCCTGCGCTTGCTCCCCTCTTTCGTTATTAACTGTACCCCGACTTCTGAATAATTCATGTTCATTAGCGTGTGATGGATTGGAGTAACTCTGTACATGATGGGGCGGCTTATTTCCCCCGCTCTCCATTGGTCATACATCAATGGCCGATGCAGGTTTTTATTTAATAACTCCACAGTGAATGATGTTTTTTGATAATGGTTTATTTGATTTAGAAAAAAAAAAAAAAAAACGGAAGTAGGGCGCTGTGCAATTTCTCGGCCCGATACGTAGTTCATACCTGTATTAAGAAATGTGACTAATAGCTGGAATTACCAGAGTCAACACAGTAGCTTTCACAGAATGTAAGGTATAATTAACGGCATCCGCTGTGCGGGTTTTATGTGAATACACATTTGCACAAATTACTTGTGATGCTGGAGTCATTTTTTTCCCCTCTGTGTTGCCTCGGAAATCTGTGCCCGTTACCAGAAACTTTGAAAGAACCTCTCTCTCTTTCTCTCTCCGGTACAGACAATTTACAGAGCAGGTTATATACGTTGTATAAAAAATAAATAAATAAATGAATTCTTGAACCGCCTACAATGCTGAATGAGTTTTGTGTTGGTACTGAGTAGAGAGCATAGACTGTATATAAATATGGACGTCGCATTCGCTTCAGCCGGCGTGCCGACTTCCGTGTGCTTCTGCTTGTTGAGTGGGCGGAGTCGGCTACAAAAACACAGAGCCTATGGGATTTACAATAGAAATATACCAATTTTAACAGCCTGTTTTAACCTAATTAAAGATCGTTTCTAATTGATGTTTTAATGTATATTGTCGGGATAATTAATGGTTAATTCAGTGAGGGGGGGGGGTCATGATTTCACAAATGCGTTACATTATTAAATCATGCGTTTGTGGGTCACATATCCGGACAATAACATTTGGGTGAGGAAAAAAACACCGCAAGTTACCATCACAATTTTTAAATAACCCCCCCCTCCCCCCGAACTCGTCTATAGCCAATTATCCAAACGATTAATTGCTTAATCGCTTAGATATTTTTACTCAAAAAAAAAAAAAAATCCAAAATATACACAGCGACACAGGAATTAATTATGTCAACTTTGAATGTAGTCAATTTTGGTTCACGTTACCAAACATATGTACAACTGCATTTGTTGTTGATTAATCTAATAGTCGATTAGTAATCGATTAATCGACTAATTGTTGTGCTCCTCTTTATATAACATAGTAACCAGAGATGGCAAGTAACGAAGTACAAATACTCCACACATTACTCAAACACATTTTCAGCAAAAATATCTGTACTTCTACTCCTTACATTTACCAAAACAGGCTTGTTACCTTTTCTCTCTTTTTTGCACACTGAGAGGGTAGGATAAGCTGTATAATATGAGTCAGTAGGGGGCGCTGATGGACAGAGTACAGTCCCAGTTATTACGTTAATAAGTGGTTTTCATTTAGTCCCGAGATATAAGCTAAATTAGGCTAGGTTGTTAATTTATTCAAACAATAACATTGGAAAAATGCAATTTACATATAATTTTATTGTTAGTACTTCGTACTTTATACTTTAAAAATACTTTTGAGTACATTTCCCAGGCTGTAGTCTTTACTCTACTCAAGTAGATATTTGGATCAGTACTTAGTAGTCTTACTTAAGTTGTTATTCTACTAATGTATTTTACTCAATTTTACTCTCAGTTCAAATTGCGGTAAAAAAAAATGTTTTTCAAAGAGTATGAAATTCGTTGATATGCATTAGCGGTTCTCAAGGTTATTATAATTTGAGTTTTCACAGTATTTATTTATGTTTGGTTTGCATTTTCTTTGGTGTGCTAGTATTCACGTGAGGTGTGCAAAATAGGTTGCTAAATGGTGAAGGTGAGGGGGGTGGGGATTAAATAATCACTTGCTTCTTTAGTTGTTTGATAATTTTTGATTTACTGATTGTTTGTTCTTGTTGTCTTTTTTTGTCATGTTCAAAATTATGGCTGAATGAATGAATGAATGAATGAATGAACTCTTACTCGAGTAAGAAATGTGGCTACTTTTGCCAGCTCTGATAACAACAAGGGAAGGGTTCGCGGACGGATTCGTCTGTTTCTTCTTCTTCTCCCAGACAACACAACCAACTGGCCAGCAGCAAGGTCTCCATCGATCTCCTCAGGAAATCAGATAGCCAGCGTTATGAGACAGAGAGAGTTCAGCTACCATATAGAGTCGCATGGGCAGACATTCTTCCAAATGCTTGTTTCGGATAACACAACTGAACAAAATACCACATGAAAATCTCCTTGGGGGAGAACGCATTACAGGGATCAGCTTGGATGTGAAACAAAACCGCTAAACATGGCAGACGCGAGTTTATACGCTGAGAAAAAGAACGCTGACGTTTTGTAACACCCTTTGTACACACACCTCCAGTGTTCAGCTGTCTGTGTAAGGTCAACGTAGTGGACCGATCACGGTTTCTGGCTCCCGATCCTTCGATCTCCGGTATCGAGTCCCGATACCGAGTCCCGATCCTGCAAGAACCTCTACACAGTATGAGTATCATCCCACAGCAGCAGCAAGTGCTGCTGGCAGAGCACACCATCATCCACTCTCCAGAGCGGAGCGCTCCTCGACTCATTTACCGATCCTGATTGGGACAAAATAACCAGTCCCGATCTTTGGGAAATAGTCTGATCGGCCCCCGATCACCGATCTGAGGATCTGATCACTGCACCTCTAGGATTTGTCACATGAAACGCACACAATTTCAAAATGGTCGCTTTGTGAGTAATTACCCATTATCCACCCCACTTTGCTCACTGTTTTGCATAAATATTGATGAAATATGGATAAATACAAAGTCACTCACCGATGGAGGTTAAATGTTCTTCTGGATCAATGGGATGGCTGCATTTACACATAAATCCCACTCAGATTAATACATTGATCGGGTTGCACAGGTTATGAAATCGATATAGTGCTACAGATCCACACTAGAACATTTGGGTATTGAATAGCAGAAAGCAAATTACCACCATCCTTTTTTAATAACACAGTAGGTGTATGGTGTTACTAACTAGACATATTCCAAAACATGGCAAACTAGTCTATAGACGAGTTTATGTGCGAAACACTGGGGGGAGTCGTTTGGTCTCGCGCGTCTGTTGGTCACTTCCGGTAACTATAAGTATGTATATAAAGTCTGGTAGAAGGCCGCGGTACGAGGACACAAAACATTCAAAACGCAGTTCAAAATCCGACCACTAGATGTCGGTCTGTGACCAGTTACACATCACCCCCCCTTGCTTTGTTAACCTTTTTGTATAAATATTGGTGAAATACAGTCGAAATCCTACTTGAAGTTACGCATTGAGTGGTCACATGTTCTTCTGGACCAATAGGCTGGCTGCTTCTACTAGTAATTCCAAAAGGAATGGGACAATGGAACGGATTGCACTGACTATTAAATCATGCGTTTGTGGGTCACAGATCCACACGAGAACATTTGGGTGAGGAATAGCACACCGCAAGTTACCACCACAATTTTCAAATAACCCTGTAGGTGTGCGCTCCCACAGAATAGACATGTTGAAAAATAGCCAAAAGCACAGTGAACGAAATGGCACCGGACGTGACGTTCAGAGAACAAATTTAACCGGAAGTACTCACCACCAGGCTTGGCAAAGGTTTCCATTGCATGAAACGCGATACATGAATGGCAAGGAACAAAGTTAAAACATATTTGTTACTGTGCTCAAGTATTTTTCCAAGTACTTTGTACTTTTAGAAGTATTTATTAGTCTGACTTCTGGACATTACATTTTCAAGGCAGTGTCCTCGTGAAACGGAATAAAAATCATCTTGTGATCCACACTGGGAGAAATAAACTCTAGGTGTAACTACTGATGCTCCACAGACCACGGCCACAAGGTAGTGATAGCGCTGCGGCGTCACCACGGCAACAGGACGCCACTCCTGAAGGTCACAGAATGTAGATAGAAACTCTTGAGGTATTTATTATTTTTATTATTATTAATTTTAACTTATTTTTGGGGCGCTAGCACCGTTTTTTTTTTTTTTTCTTAAGTTATATCTTCTGGAGTCACTGCCGTTTTTTCCATCTTTATTGGATAGGATTAGTCGGAAACTGGGTTGAAGAGATCGGGGGTAGACAATGCAGACAAGTTGACGAGCGTAGTCGAACTCGCGACACTGCGGACGCTGCGGTAGACACAGCGCCACTAACATGAATGGGGTCGCGTTAGGTGCGGTGTCCATAACCACTCGGCCAACGCGGACCCCCGCAAGCACCGTTTTTCATTCTTTTATTGAGAGAGATAGTGATAGGATTCAATCGGAAACTGGGATGAAGAGTCGGGGGGAGAGCAGAAAAGCTGGACAGGGAATTTTAACCGGTGGCACTGCTCGACCTATGGTCTGGTGGACGCGCTCTCTTTGAAATTCATGGAAATTTACGAGGAGCGGAAACGGAAACAAAAAAAAAATTCTTCAGCTGTTCCGGAACAGAAACAGAACCTTATGAAACCCACAAAACCGGTTAATTTTTTTTTTCTCTGTTCTCTACATATTTTAAGTTTGTAACATATCCTAATGCCTGGGAAACAATTTCCATCCAACTTTCATTGTTGGTCATTAAGCCCCATGCATCTGGGGCTCTTGTGGACAGATGGGGAAGCGAACGCAATGGCAATACTGAAGTTTGAAAACCAAATATATTTCGTATAAAACTATATCTAACCAACATTGCACAATATAAAGGAACTTTAAGAGCGAACAAAATGTTTGTGTTCCGAACCGGTCCAGGACTGATATTTTGGTGGCGGAACGGTTCCGAGAGCGAAAACGTTAAACAGAGACCTGCCTGAACCCTTCTGAACGGAACGTTTTTAACATAATTTCGTTTTCAAGCATGCAATATGACATCACAGTCTGACTCCTTTCTGATTAACAAACTTCTCTGAATACACTGACTTGTGATGTTAGCTGTTACAGCAGCCGAGTGGTCAGTAGGGGTTATTGATGTGTCTAGCACGTTTCAGGGATATCCCTTTAGCAGTCGGCACCGACTGCATACATCTAGTTTATTCATGGCATTGTAGCTAAAACCGATGATGATAGTGGCTGTGTCCAAAATCGTTCCCTATCCCCTATCCCCTACTCCCTATTCCCCATATAGTACACTCACTTATAGTGCACTCAACAGCAACGGCTGAGATTTCGGACACTAGAGTTAGCACCGTCAAAATTATTATAAAACATAATTATAAAAAATATAATTATAAAACTCAACAAGCATCAGAAAAAGTAAAAAGTACTTACATGTATAACGATTTGCTGTGTTCGGTCGCTATTTACTCCCGTAATGCCATTATTTTTTTATAGTTTAGTTCATTTTTAAAACGTCTCGCAATGCATTATGAGTTATATAACTTATATTGCTTCCTCTAGGGTACATCCGATGTCCACTACTTTTCGTGGTGCATTGTAGGACACTTTGAGTGCACTATATAGGGTACATGGTGAATTCGGACACCCCTACAAAATGGCGTGCGCCCCATATAGTGCACTATATAGTGCACTATATGGGGGATAGGGAGCGATTTTCGGACACAGCCAATGTTTCAATTCCTTGTCATCAATGGACATCAATCGCCTTCTCCACCCTCACACATTACATGGAGCAGTCTGCGCCCCTATAGACGAGGTCGGGGGTACTTCCGGTGTCTGAACGTCACGTCCGGTGTTATTTACGTGCCGTGTATTTGACTATTTTTTCAACATGACTATTCGGTGAGAGCACGCACCTACAAGATTATTTAAAAATTGTGGTGGTAACTTGCGGTGTGCTGTTCCTCACCCAAATGCTCTCGTGCGGATCTGTGAACCACAAACGCATGATTTGATAATCAGTTCAACCTGTTCCATTATCTCATTCCTTTTGGAAGTAGTAGTAGAAGCAGCCAGCCTATTGGTCCGGAAGAACATGTAACCACTCGGTGAGTAACTTCAAGTAGGATTTTGACTGTATTTCAGCAATATTTATACAAAAAAGTTAACAAACCAACAAGTGTGATATGTAACTGGTCACATAGCGACATCTAGTGGTCGGATTTTTAATTGGTGTGCGTTTTGTGTGTTTTTGTGTCCACGTATCACGGCCTTCACCAGACTTTATATACATACAGATAGGCACCGGAAGTGACCTACAGAAGCGCGGGACAAAATAACTCCCCCCAGTGTTACGCACGTAAACTCGTCTATACTTCACTAGGTACAGATGGAGCCCTGAAGCAGACACTAAAACACACCCAGACTACATTTTAGCACTTGAGCTGTGTTTTTTTTTGTCTTTTATTCCAGCCTCTCCTCGTCCTTCTCCTTTCACAAGCACTGAATAAAAATTCACCTCTCTCCTCGCTGCCAGCCCTGCACACAGTGCTAGCCGTTAGCTTGTTAGCTTTCTGCATATAGGTGCCTTGCCATTTCATATCTGCCCATATACTTACAGTCCCGTATACTGCCTTTGAGTTGGAGTTGTTAGAAGTAGCCCATTGCTACTTTTTTGAGATATTTATAGATAGTGGCAGTGCTATGATTTTTGTTTTTGAAATACAACCTTGCCCGAGGCTGGCCTCATGCTAAGGCTAAGACTACCGTTTCAGTTTCACCGCACACACAGCATCGTGAGATCTCTTCCCCTCACGGCCATATACTGCACGTGAGATCGCTTCCCTTCACGTTGACATACCACACGTCTGCTCATTCCCATGCTGTCAATAAAGTTAGAAAATGGCACTTGCACCGACAAAATAACAAAACCTCACCAACCCACCAACCACAACACCCTGAGAAGCGGCTCCCAGGGTAACTGCTCGCTCCCAAATAAAAAAACCTCCTTTGGACAGAACTCGCTCTCGTTCGTCGGACGAAAACTATGGAACAGTCTGCCACACGGAGTTAAAACTATGAATCTTACAGTTAGCTTCATTGAAGCTAACAAACAGCTCCTACTAAGAAAGCAAATATGCCAGTGCTCCATGTCACCTTTGCCTTGCTTTGGCTTTAAAAAAAATGAATGTGATGAGCCCCGCAACATGGCCCAACCTGCAACCAATTTTAACCTGTTTTTAACTTGTTCCTATTTGTTCTCAATCAAAATAAGGCGCTCTCGTGTTGCCCAGTAGCTCAGTAGGTTAGGCAGAGCGCTGGAAAGCACGCATATGCCTTAATGGCACGGTGAGTCAGTGGTTCGAATCTCGCCACCGAAGTATTTCCCACGTGTCTGCCCCCCATCTTCACCTGTTTCTGCTGATCCTAATAAATAAAGTTTGGAAAAGCAGCCTGAATGGGCTGGAAACAAACATAACAAAAAATAAATAAAAAATAAAATAAGGCCCCTACTGCAGTACATGTACTCCACCCACGGACATCCGGGTGAAATATAGCAACTTTGCTAAGCCTGTCTTGTACAACCATCTTCTCATAATGCATCTCTCATGCTGAAATGTTTAATGGCTCTGTGCTGTCTGTCCTAAAATCAAATTAATTCATCAATTCATTCATTCAACCCTGCTAGTAAGCACTAACAAAACTTTGTTGAGTCAAAAATAGCACGTGTGCAGGCTACACAGGCTTACATGAAGAAATGAATATATTATGAAGCAGGCAATACTTTGGGATATCTGATATCTGTTTACAAAACAAGTAACAAAGCACTGTCTTAAGTCTCTTCCTTGCCAGGAGTCATAATTAGACTAATGGAACAGTGCACATGGAGCACTGCTCTGGCAGCATCGCTGTACACACTAAAGTTTAATACGCACACAAACACACAGGAACACAAGCAAGGAGAGCAAGAAAGAGCAAGAGAGGGGGAGAGAAGGCGAGAGAGAGAGGGGGGGAGAGAGAGAGAGAGAGAGCAAGAGAGGGCGAGAGAGAGAGAGCAAGAGAGAGAGTGAGAGAGGGCGAGAGAGCAAGAGAGAGCAAGAGAGGGTGAGAGAGGGCGAGAGAGAGCAAGAGAGACTGAGGGAGAGTGAAAGAGGGCAAGAGAGAAGGCAAGAGAGAGCAAGAGAGGGGGAGAGAGGGCACAAGAGAGTGCGAGAGAGACCAAGAGAGAGTGAGGGAGAGCAAGAGAGGGCGAGAGAGAGAGCAAGAGAGGGGGAGAGAGGGAGAGAAAGAGTGCGAGAGAGAGCAAGAGAGAGAGAGAGAGAGAGAGAGAGAGAGAGAGAGAGAGAGAGAGCGAGAGAGGGCGAGAGAGAGAGAGAGAGAGAAAGAGAGAGAGAGAGACAGAGGGAGAGCGAGAGAGGGCGAGAGAGAAAGCAAGAGAGAGCAAGAGAGGGGGAGAGAGGGCACAAGAGAGTGCGAGAGAGACCAAGAGAGAGTGAGGGAGAGCAAGAGAGGGCGAGAGAGAGAGCAAGAGAGGGGGAGAGAGGGAGAGAAAGAGTGCGAGAGAGAGCAAGAGAGAGAGAGGGAGAGAGAGAGAGAGAGAGAGAGAGAGAGAGAGAGAGAGAGAGAGAGAGAGAGAGAGAGCAAGAGAGGGCGAGAGAGAGAGAGAGAGAGCAAGAGAGAGAGTGAGAGAGGGCGAGAGAGGGCGAGAGAGCAAGAGAGGGTGAGAGAGGGCGAGAGAGAGCAAGAGAGACTGAGGGAGAGCGAGAGAGAGCAAGAGAGAGAGGGAGAGAGAGCAAGAGAGGGGGAGAGAGAGAGCAAGAGAGGGGGAGAGAGGGCGAGAAAGAGTGCGAGAGAGAGCAAGAGAGAGTGAGGGAGAGCGAGGGAGAAAGAGAGAGCAAGAGAGGGGGAGAGAGGGCGAGAAAGATTGCAAGAGAGAGCAAGAGAGAGAGAGAGAGATAGATAGAGAGAGAGAGAGAGAGAGATGTTTAACACACAAAGAAACACCCAAACAGACG
>OMKY01144463.1:0-13161 GCA_900302395.1 Bregmaceros cantori
AATACTGTCAGGAGCCGCTCGTCCACGGGCGGCACCCAGGCGCCGGGTTCGTCCGCGGACCGCACCAGCGCAGCTGGAGCTATCGATCTCGTCTCCGGAGCGGTTCCCTGATTGGCGGTCTCCCCCTTCATAAGGGGGCGTCGGGCGCCAGCTCGACGCAGCGTCCAAGTTCAACCTAGGCCAGTTTCTAGGTAGACAAGTTTATGTGTTCAGTTAGTTAGTGTGTGTGCCTAGTCGTCTCCTGCTTACCTGATTAGCCGTTAGCCAGTTAGCCGTCTGGTAACCTGAGGCTGTCTACTACTGCAGGAACGATCCCTCCGTCTCAAGATCGGTTCCGCTGGACCACGAGCCCAACTGCTTGAGATGAGTACTCCTCACAAGACTCTTTATACTTAGAGTTATTTACCTGTGTTCAGAGACTTGCTCGCCTGTACACTGTTGTTTATTTCATACCTTTTCGCACAAGTGTTTGTGCTGCAATTGTTCTATGTTTGCCTTTTGATTTGCTGATGAAACAGATGTCCTGGGACAGGAATCCAACCCTTCTTCTGAGTCCATCATTATCATAATTATTATTATTCATTCGCACTAGCTACACGAATCATAACAGTATTATGAGATTAAAACCTGCAATGTGTAGTAAATTATTTGCAAATAAAAAAAAAAAAAGGATTTGTAAAAGTAACCCTCACAACCCTGTATATATATATATACACATATATATAATTGGTGATTATATATATATAATCACCAATTCCAATTGCGCTGTCTCAAGCGAAGAGCCATTGCCATTTTTAGGGCTTTGATATGACTCCGCCATCCTTGCATTTTTTGCATCACTCCATTAAAAAGGAAAAGTGCACAATTTCAATATTGTTGATGATTTTGAGGAGACAACCGGCCGGATGTTCTGTGATGCAAGACTGTAACAGAAACTCATAATTCCGAGGGTTTGCCATTTTCAATGCAGTACGGCCTATAATGGCATTTGATAGAGGCACATTTTTTCTCGTTGAAGAGGAGAGTTGCGTTTACATTTTCTTAAATGGTGCCTTCACATATAACTTAGTTATTTTATGAGAAAACAATAAAGAACGATCAACAAACAAACATGATAGAAATTAAAGATACTCTCCTCTCTCAACTAGAAAAAAAGTGAGCTTCTAATACATTTAGCACATGAGTTGAATTAAGCGGTTCAGAATGGTGAAAATTTAGACTGGACTTCTCATTCCACATGGTGTCATGAGTTTAGCTTTTGAGTCAGTAAAATAAGGCAGCTAGCAGGCCCCCGGGAACCAAACACAAATGGGGGTGCTGGGCGCCCACACAAGAGAGTCCATTTTTAGGGTCTTTGGTATGACTTGACAAAGACTAGACGAGAAGCCAGAGAAGACACGGAAAGTTGAAAGGCCAAATAGGAGCCTGGATCCTCCGCTTTTACTTTAGAAATTCAGTAACCTACTACTTCTGCTTCACATGCGCCTAGAAGACCTGCAGATGATCTTCTTGAACGACTTCCGGAAATCTCGGTTGAAAATGGTGTATATGATGGGGTTGACGCTGCTGTTGCAGTAGCCAATCCAAAAAAAGGTGTTAAACAACGCGTCAGGCACGTAGCAGCGTTCGCGGCACACAGCGTGCAGGCTGTATGTAAAGAAAAACGGGAACCAGCACAACACGAACACACCCATGACTACTGCCAGAACAAAGGTGAATCGTTTTTCGCGCATCTGTGCTATTTTGGTCTTGTTGGCAGTCGTCAGCTGCTGCCGCACGGCAAGAGTACTGCCGGGTGCGCCTGGGTGATGGCGGTGGTGATGTTCCGCAAAGAGGTGTGACGCACGTGCGGTTGCCCACGACAAACGGCAGCTCTGACGCGGGCAGCACTCAGTCCTCAGACCGGTACAAGGTTTTAGGTTACCCCGCGTCTTCTTCTTTTGAAACTGGTGCATGTGTTTTGGCGGCTTGACGTGATGATTGTCAGTGGATGACGAGGACGCGTAGCAACAGCTCTCTTCCAGATCTATATCATCCAGCTCCTCTTCGCGGCGGCGCGGGTGCTGCGTGCTCGCCCCCGAGCTCTGGCTGCTCGGGCTCTCGGTTTCAAAGCGGTCGTCCTGCGACCGGGGCACAAAGCACGTCTCTGACTGTGAAGGCTGCCGCTCTAAACCGTTCTTGGCCACAAACACAGTGGAAGAGCGTTGCTTGGCCACCTGTTAGAAAATACAAAAACACAGTAGGGGTGCAATGATTAGTCGATTAATCGGTGACTAATCGATTATAAAATTAATCGACAACTAACATAATAGTTGATAATCTGCAAAGAGTTGAAACATTGTTATTGTCAGCAGTTTTATGCTGATGTTTCCCCAAATTATCCACAGAAATTTGATATTTATACATAATTTGTGAAAATATGAAAGCTTAAATTGACATTATTGATAAAAAAAGAAGACATGAATATGTAGAAAGCCACATGTAATGTGGTTTTGTGTCAGATTAAGTAACTTAATATTTGTACGTTTAAGAACAGATATTAACTATTTGACTGGAGAGTAATTTCAAGTAAACTATTTCTGGTAATTGTCGCTCGGTGTGATAATTTGAGGTATTTTTTCAGGGAAAAATTATCCAACCAATTAATCGACTAATCGTTTCAATAATCGGCAACTAATCGACTATTAAAATAATCGTTAGTTGAAGCCGTAAAACACATCTTAAAGGCCAACTTGGTGCTCATCTATGTCAACCACAAGTGGGGCGGGGGGGCGGCGCGATATTTCGGAATCCCTGATATTTCGACAAAAATAAATGTCAGAATAAGGAGGTTCCCAATTGTTCCGACACTTTTTTCGGCCCTTTAATTCCAACGTTAGATTTAATTTCGGAATAGCAGGGTGTCGGAATATAGACATGTCACCAACCACAAGATATCTTTATTCCATTCTTTATGGTGCGTTTGCTTCCTCCTGCAGCTAGGACCATGAAAAGTCATGGTAACTTTGTGCACATGGATACGCCAGAAAGATGTGAAAGGTGGTGCCATCTACAGGTTCATGAACTGCAGGGTATATTTGTTGTATTCATTCTCAATTTTATTTTCATCTGCATTTTAATATGTTTGAAGAACTTTAGTTTGTAGTAGTTTTGGACTGTCTGTATCTAGACTATCACTATGAAAAAAAAGTCAATACCACCACATTTCAATTGTACGTATTACACGGTTTCACATATTTACAGTCAATTCTTCATTGCCTGCACACCCAAAAAGGCATTGTAATGAGAGTAATTCACACATTCAAACACATTTATATCTCAAAATACTGGGCTTGATGGGCTGGCCCCCTGTTGCAGTGGGTTAAAGACGCTTCTCCAAGCCAGCCCCATGCCTAGTCTTGTTGCTGTGGCTAAGATCACAGAACATGCAGTCACGCTAGATCACTTCCCCTCATGGTTATATACTGCATGTCTTCCTTCTATAATCCCACTTTTCACACTAATGCTGTCCCACTTTTCGCACTAATGCTGTCAATAAAAGATGTCCCCTCCCATCGGAGGGGACATCTAAATATAAATCAGTGACGCTTCCTCATGTGTGGTGTTCGGCCATGTTTTCCTGTTTAGCTCATAGTGGCTAGTGTCCAGTATAGCTTAATAAATGAACCCTCTAGACATATTCCCGTGCCAAGACTGGTCGTTTCCTCTTCGTGGACACCTTATCTGAGCTGCCATTACACTCTGAAGTATTCTGGCCACCAGAGGGCAGTAGCGCCACTCGGGAGTGGACATTGCACCACATAGCGTGGCGAGTTAGTGTGGGGGAGGGAGGCAGCATGCTAATGCTAAGAAACGCCAGCAGTGTTACCACACCTTTGTTAGTCAGTGTGGGTGTGCTAGTGCACACCCATGGCACATGCATGCCATTGAAAGTAATGCACTGTTGATGTAATTGGTTACTGCCATGTGTTTATTGCCTTTGTTTGGTTTTGTTTAGTTGTTCATTTCATGTCACCAATCCTGAGTTGCATTTTATGAATCATGCATTGCTTTGTCAATTATGCCCACTGGGCTTTGACATCTTGATCACGGCAAATAAACATCTGCCTGATTCAAAGTGGAGTCTTTCTTCACTCTCAATAAAGAATGAAAAACGGAGTTTGCACCCAAAAAATTACTTACAAAAAAAAGAGAAAATAGCACTTGAGGTAAAAAAAACAACTTTAAAACAATTGTAGCTGCCTTGCGTTAACTGGCAGCTTGTAACGTCCTTTATTTGTGAAATGAGCATGTTTTAGGATTGTTACAACAGCAGTCGCAAACCATGTGCTCACCTTATAAATCTTGCAGTACACCAGGATCATGATGAGTCCCGGTGCAAAGAACGAAACGAGGCAAGACGAGAGGATGTACCAGGTCTCGTCGTTGAGCACGCACTCACGCTCGCTCGTGTGCTTGGTCATGAGCAGCGGTGGGAAGCTGATGACGGCTGATATAGCCCACACCACGGCGATCATGGACTTGATGCGCCTCGGCGTGCGCTTGAGGTTGTAGCTCACCGCCTTGGTCACCGACCAGTAGCGGTCCAGGCTGATGGCGCACAAGTGCACGATGCTCGATGTGCAGAACAACACGTCAAGAGACAGGTAGAAGGCACACCAGGTGCCACCGAAGTACCAGTAGCCCATCACCTGTGAGCAGACATGGGCAGAGTAGCCATAAAAATGTAAGATGGGCAGAGTAGCCATAAAAATGTAAGTAAAAGTATTGTTACCTCAGCAAAAAGTAAGTAACTCAAGTAAAAGTAAAAAGTATTAATCCAAATAGGTACTCAAAGTAAAAAAAGGTAGTCAAAGTAAAAAAGTACTCCACAAAAAAGTTACTTAAGTAGCGGAAGTACTGAGTAACTTTCAGTAAAAACAAATGCAATGAATTAGGACAAAAACCGAAAGAGAGACCAAGAGAGAGAGAGCGAGAGAGAAAACGCCCAAGAGAGAGAGCGATGGAAAGAGTGCCCGAGAGGGAGAGAGTTATGACGTCAACATATGTGCCAACAGTTCCCAACAGGTGTCACTAAAAGCCAAGTTAATGTAACGAGTAGCGAATTGCTGACATCTCAGTAAAAAGTATTTTTTTTCCACCTCAAATTTACTCGAGTAAGAGTAGAAACTAACCTGGTGAAAAATGTACTCCAAAATCTACTTCATGTCATGAGATAGTGGTGACTTTACGTAACTTCCCGAGAAGAAAAGGGATAATCCTTATCAAAATGTTTCAAGTGCACCAGTGAAAAAGAATGCTATTCCTTTGGAGGAATAGAACATGCTGAAGCTGCTGGATTTCTAATATTCATGGATTTATTTATTATGTGGTACATGTTTGTAAGTGTAGCAAAGGACATTCTGTGCGCCTTCACTTTGTATGTTCCGAAATACCTATTTTCAGCCAGGTTATGGGTCTTGGGGGTTAAACCCTAATCCTAACCCTAACCCCTTCCCTAACCCCTAAACGACCTGTAACTTCCCCTACCCTAACCCCTACTCTAACCCCTAAATGACTCATATATTTTCAGAAAATAGCTATTTAATATGGATTTCGGAAGATAGGGATTTTGTAACATAGGGGTGCCCCCACTTGGGAGAGCAAATGTTTTCATCCAGTAACATATTTCATGTCACCTTTCGTTGGACCGTGGTTATCCATTGGGGCCAAAGTTAACTACTGATTAAGTGAAAAATGGATCGATTTACATAGGATATAAACTAATCATTTTCTGGCTGTTAATATCAGCCTGATCAGAGATATTATTAAATTTTCAGGATTGATCATTCTTTTTATTCTTTTATTTTAGTTTTTGATTCTTATATACAGCCGGAAGTGAGCCACATTTTGCAATGTCACAGTTTCACCATCAAGTGAGGCTTCTGCGCAATAGAGGTGTGCGACACTACAATATGTCTCCGCGAGAGGCTCAACATAAAATAGTGTATCGTCCATACCGCAATACAGCACCCACGCCGGAACATTTTTTTCTGTTCTTTATATATATTTTAACATATCCTTTGTCTGGGAGACTATTTTCGGTGTGCATCCATCCAACTTTCACTGTCAGTCATTAAGCCCCATGCATCTGGGTCTCCATCTTGTGGACAGATGAGGAAGCGAACGTAATGGCGTTAATACAGTTACACTGAAGTTTTAAAGTCCACCAAATATATTCTGTATAAACTATATTTAAACTTAACATTGCACAATATAATGAACTTTAAGAACTAACGAAACGTTCTGAGGAGGTTCAGGACCGATATTTTGGTGGCGGGACGGTTCAGAGAACGAAAATGTTAAACATAGGCCTATCTGAACCGTTCAGAACGGAACGTTTTAAAAACAATTTAGTTTTTAAGCCCTGCGTGAGACGCCAACATAATTCATAATTCAAATGAATACTGCTACCCTTTAAATTAATATAGTTAAACACACGCCATGCATGTTGTTGAAAGGCTGTTTGAATGGCCCGCCTTGCGTGTGATATGGAGTGACACGCAACATGCTTGTAACTTGTCAATTATGGCCAAATGGCGATCCGATCCAGTAATACCGCCCTGTCCATGTGTCATCAAATCGTTATTTATTTTGCCATGCACTCGATGTGTTTTTGTGACAATATTCCGCACTACAAAGGCAGCGATTGATGGCATGGCCGCCACGTTCCTTGGGCTGAGGGCGATTCGTTCAGGCAAATGACAGCGTATCACTGTCTTAGATGGTCTAAGTACTGTATATTGTATTGTTTAAATGTGTTTTACATCATATGTAATATAAAACAAATACTATAATTTCACGCCTGTGTTTTTTTGTAGCAGTATGAGCAGCATATTTTATTTCTAAAATTCAGCCCATGGTTTTATTTGCAGGTCATTCTACAAGCATATATGGGCTAATGCAGATATTTTATTGCTGTCTCTTTATTTAAGTCACCAAATAAATGGGTGGAGATAGATATTTTATTGTTGTTTATGCTTGAAGACATTTATCTTTGTATGCACTATCCACAGTAAATGGATCAAGAATAAGCATTCAACTTTAATTATTTCACCCTTTGCTCAGTGGATTATATCGCGATACGTATCGTGTATTGTGATTTGACATTTGCAAACCGTGGAATGGATTTTTATCCATATCGCCCACATCTATTACATAGGACAGTTAATGCATTTTGGGGGGTGGGAATTTTGAGTACTCTAGTAATTCCAATCGGGAAATTGTGTACACATTCACACACCATTGGAACTCAACCAAGACCCATTGGGAGCGATTTGGGGTCCAGTGTTTTGCCCAAGAACACTCTGGCATACAGAATGCCAGTGCCGGGATTCTAGTCTAGATACAAGTTTTTCTGCAGAAACCTGGGCGGCTACTAATATGCAACTCATGCCGTGTGGGTAACTCGTACAGCAGGTAGCCGTGTGGATCCCCGCCGGGAGTGCAGTAGGAGAGGTGGGGTGGCTGTGTCGCTCTCGCCCGGCTTCTGTGGGCTGCGAGCTCTGGCCACACACGGCGCCCTGACCCCACCCACCGAACGAGTGCTCCGCACGGCGTGGTCTGTGCAGTGCACTCGCTGACAACTCGCACCGCTTCTCCCAAAGCGTCGTAGCGCTCGAGTTCTTTTTCTTTTTTTTTACTTTCCGCACCTTTCTTTTTATATTAATAATAATTGAATGGAGGGGCGCGTCGATCAATAAGGCAAAAATGATGTCCACTGCCATGACGCCGTGGCTTGACTGCTCGGTCGGGTTGTCCATCCACCGGCCAGTTGGAGCAGTCCCCATGGAGCCCCAACCGGAGCCTGCAGTGTCCGGTCAGCATCCACGCCGGTCCCACATAATCCGACAAGTGCACTCGGAACGCCAGGAGGCAACGGGGCTCGGTGGATTGACAACACGACCGAGCAGTCAAGTCAAGCCACGCCGTCACAGTGGTGGACGTCAATTTCGCCTTAACGATCGACGCGCCACACAATTCAAATATTGACAAAAGAGAGGTGCGGAAAGTTTGAAAAAAAAAAAAAGAACTTGAGCGTCACAGAGCTTTGGGAGAAGCGGTGCGAGTTGTCAGCTATTTATGTGAACTATGGATGATCGAGTCAAGCCGAGTTACCGGAAGAAAGAAGAATATCTGGGAGAAGACCCGGAAGTAAACCAGAAATGGGTCAAAAACTTGTCTATGGCCAGCCCCATTATTAAACTGTTTTCTTTACATTAGAGCACACCACACCATGCTGATGTTGATGCCGAATGCCACCGCACAGCGGTATGACGCCGGCCTCTCTACCCCACTCCCCACTCTCTCTCGTTCGCTCTGGGTTAGGGTTAGGTTTGAGATAAGGGTTAGGTTAAGGTTAGGGTTAGAATCTTCGGTCTATAGAAGTTTCGGTCAAAAGCACCTCCGATCTCCAACAAGTAACAAGTGAAGTTAGGACTAGGACTAGCGTTTAAGACAGGGGTGAGCTGTGGGTCACAATGTGTTCCAAGAGCACCTGTTGACACTGGTGCTGACTGGGCCAGGAAGATAATTTGTCAAACCGGAAGATGGAAATGTAAAAAATGAAATTGAAAAAATAATCAAATGAATCAATTCATTACCATTCATTACCAGAGATGGCAAGTAACGAAGTACAAATACTTAAGTACTGTACTGTACAATTTTCAAGTATCTGTACTTTTAGAAGTACTTTTTTCTGTGATTACTTTTTACTTGTACTAAGTACATTTTTAACAAAAATATCTGTACTTCTACTCCTTACTTTTACCAAAACAGACTCGTTACTTTTGAATTTTTTGCGCATTGACAGGGTAGGATAACATGTATAATATTAGTCAGTAGGGGGCGCTGATGCACGAGTGCAGTCCCAGTTATTAAGTTAATAAGTTGTTTTCATTTAGTCCCGAGATATATGATAAATTAGGCTAGGTTGTCAGTAATTTATTCAAACAATAACAAACAAACTAACATTGAAAAAATGCATTTACTTTACTCTTTACTTTACTCGACTAGATATTTGGATCAGTACTTTGTAGTCTACTTGAGTTGTTTTCTTACTAATATATTTTACTCTTACTCATGTAAGAAATCTGGGTATTTTTGCCATCTCTGTTCATTACCCAATGGAACACTCAAGCTCAACTGAGTGGACTGATTGTGAAAAATGGATAACAATGTTGTTAATAAAGTTATCATTAGGGATGCACCAATACCGTTTTTTGAAAACGTATAAAATATTTTCAATACGCGCCGATACCGACTACTACTGACTTCATATAGTATTTTGACATGAATGTAGGTCAGAGTAGAATAGGCACCACAGCCTCATTTCACAGTAGGGGTATCGGTTCATGGTATCGGTTCATGGTATCGGTTCATGGCATCGGCAACTGTTTGACAAGTATGAGTACATAAGTATCGGGCTGATACCCGATACCGGTATCGGTGCATCCCTAGTTATCATGTAAAAAGGTAAGTGAATGCATTCCCTTATCTTTCTCGCCCGAGAAATGCCACTCACGCCAGAAAAAATGACTTCACTTAAATTTACTAAATTACTTCATTAAAATTACTTCCCTGAAATAACTAATAAAAGTAACTAAATGAGGTTTTTACACATTCATTATACTTTGGACAAATTTGTTGGGCCAGATGACTAGATGGGTGAGGGAAGGCAGAATGGGTTGAGCGAACAGAGAGAGGGAGGGAAGAAGGGATGGAGGGAGGGAGGGAGAGAGGGAGGGAGTGAAACACATACTTCCCAACAGAACGACTGCGATATTGGGAGACACCGTCGGCTCACTGTTACTACATACCTTTGCTCAAGCCTTATTGTTGGTGTGGACCTTCACGATTGATTGACAATCCTTGAACGCAAACATTTGAAAGAGTGAAGTGAAGTGCGACGCGCAGTGGACAAAAGAGGCACAGCAAGCTGCCCGTTCAATAAATATTTCATCACGCCGATGAAAAATATCGCTTCACTAATCATTGTTACTTTTTACAAAATGTGGTTGCTAGTAAGCCAAATAATGCTAAACATCAAAACACCAAAGAATCATGTTGCTGGTTTTCACTGCCTCTGGTGAAATGGCAGAGGGAAGGGGCGTATAGAGAAACGTTTGGAAGTGGTTTCGGAATTGAATCTGCTATAATTGTATCATTATATCTATTATTTATGTATTATTTAAATTGTATTACTATATATTGCTGTTGTTGTACGTGTACATTGGTATTCCCACAGCACTTTAATTGAATGCTGTTGTTTCTTCTTAATCCGTAGTCAGTCAAGCAACCAAACACGCGCGCCCTGCCTGTATCACCTTTTGTGCGCATCCATATATTTACTCACGTTTGCGCGCCGGTGTGTGCGCTGTGCAGGTTTTCCGCGGACAATAATGCGCGCGGAACACTGTGTCTCAAAACTGCGTTTCACAAGACAAAATTACCAGACAACATGAATGACTAAAAAGATGAAAAATTACAACAGGTAACAACCTCATTGGCCAGCGAGAACGGTATGACCAGCGTGCCCACAAGAATGTCCGCGCACGCCAGCGACACCAGGAACAGGTTCTGGGGCGCGCGCAGAGCGCGGCTGGTCAGCACAGCCACAATTACCAATACGTTTCCCACGATGGTCAGCGACACCATGCAAACCACAACCAGCACTATGACCGCGGCCACAGCCACGGGGTAGGGTGGGGATATGTCCGCGGACGTCGCATTAAGCGTGACATTCCCCGCGTCCGCGGTTCCATTGAGACAGTCCGTGCCGGACGCATTGAGCGCCGTCTCATCCATGAGGTTACGTTTATCCTTTATCCGTCACCATCGCACCAGCTTCCCCTACTTCCTTTGAAAACCCGTCAGGTCATCCTCTTGGAAATTCAGGCGCGCGCGTACATCCATAGATAGTGATCCAACAGCCAAGAGGAGTGTCGCTGGAGTTCCAAACACATAATGAGATTCATGGCACGGATGAATACGCATGGATACATACGCGCGCATGAAAATTGCGCACACATGCGCGCGCGTTCTTCATCTCAGCACCCCTTACGTGCATAAGCGCATAGAGGGTTCAGTAATGATAAAGTGAGTGACATCGCAAGAACCGGCCCGAGTCCCTTATCTAAACTTGAGGAGAACGTTTGTGAACGACGGCTCAGGCGAGAATAGCGATGGAGAGAGGGGAGGGGGTGCTGTAAAGCGTGATGAAGAAAGGCGGTAAGATAGAAAAGGAGATCGAGAGGGGCTATGGAGCACAAGAGCCGAGATAACCAGGGGGAGAGTAAGCGTGTGTGTGTGTGTGTGCGTGTGCGTGTGAAAGAGAGAGAGGGGGAGTGGGGTGGGGGCTTGGTGAGACAAGTGGGGATATATCGAAATATTCGGTCGGTCACGGAACGCAACATCACTCAGACGAGACATTCTCGTAGAATTATACGATTACCACGCGCAACCAGCAGTATACAAACGCGCAAAGTATGTACAGTATGTGTATATGTCACTTTATTGGGGGTAACTATGTATCATAATGCCATTATCCTATAAACTATACACACGCGCGGGCGCGTCATGCTTGCGAATTTAGGTATGTGGGTGGAGAAAGATGGAAGACAGAGATAAATGGTTGGACATTGACACAATTATAATACATTTTAAATAATCTATTAAAAGTCATAATGACCTTAGCCAGAATGTGGGCCCTGGGGTAATGAGCTATGGTCTAGTAGTGTAAAATATGCATTTCAGATGTTGTCATGGAGGAAAACTAAACTATTTCAGTGTACTAGAGTGCCCAAGGAAGCCATGAAAAGAAAAACTCTTGTGCGAACTGATTAATGTAACCAGTTGAATTGCTGAAAACTTGCTTATCGCCATCCAGTGGATTAACGTCCTTTTGTGCTTTCCCCGGCAGATACTGCCCCCAAGGTTTCATACTCTTTTTTTATATTTTTTTCATTCATCTGTCACATTTTGCCTCCGTTTTATCAGAGGCAGTCTATTAGTCTGGTTGAATCATATCGCGAAGATAAGATGAAATTCCAGTCTGCATGACGTTTTTGTAACTTTGCAGAGATAGCCCGCCGCCGGCACAAGCATGCACATACTCCTGGCCATGTGCCAGGAGTATGTGTTGTCCATGTGTGTTCATGAGTGTTATGCATTGAATGGCGAGTGACTTTGGTATTGTTCATTCAAACATCAAAGTGAATGTATACAATTGGTGGGCATGTCGCAGGAAAGTTTGGTATTCACGAGAGAGATTTTTCTATAATTTCATAGGCGGCAGAGACGTTTCTGTGGGCCTGCAGTGCTCCTAAATTCTCTTAGTCTAGACTTAATCGAGAAATTACTTTAACTATGTTAATTGCTCGCATACAGACTTCATGTTTCAGTTCCTGTCGACTGGGTCAGGGGCAAATAGACATGCAGAAAAGTGATGGAGGGGTTTAGTGAACCCACGACATTCTACCTCGGCAGATGCATGTGCTTTGAAGTGCCCTGCAATTGTTAAAAATATAAATGTGCAGTCCCTAAATCCTAATAGATAGATAGATAGATCCCCAAAGGGGATGAAGTATCCATCTATATGTAACAGCTTGCACCGTTCCTAATCCGTTCTCTGTGTGCGCGACTCACCACATCTTAAGACACGGGCCAGGAGCAGTCGGGATGGGGCCGCCTTGCCGGCTGGCGGTCCACAGGCTGGCGCACTCCCGCCCCACCCACCAGCCCTCCCATAGGTGTGGTCTAGATAGCAGTGACGGAAGTACGGCACTGGCCAGCCCTCCCGTAGTTGCACTCGTGATGCGTTCAAATTATAGGAAAATAAAATAATAAAACTTAAAATTAACTGAAAACGACTTCAGCCAGAAGGAGACTGAATTAAAATCTAATAGAGCTTGTCTGCTCTAACACTCAAATGGAATGTGGCGCAATACGTTCCGCCAGACGCGGAATACTAGCCACAAAAATATAACTGGATTAATTGTTGAAAGATTTCTCACTCACACATGCGGCGCCGGCACGCGCACGCCAACACCACGCTTCACACGCACGCTAACACCACGCTTCACGCACACACGCTAACACCACGCTTCACGCACACACGCTAAC
>OMKY01144472.1:0-10072 GCA_900302395.1 Bregmaceros cantori
GCCTCATTCACACTCTCCCGGAACTTCAGACAGTTTTGATCCTGTCTCAGCGGTGATTTCATCAGTTTATCTGGTGAAAACAGTGTTTAGTTTTTTGGAGTTCCGGATGGTAACTGAGCAATACCACCTGATACCACCAGAAATCGTGGGGGCGGTATAGAGGCAGACATTTTCCCCTTCTTGAAAATCAATGAAGAAGAGAAGTAAACTGATAACGAGAGTTGCGGTGGACATCCTAAAATATTGGAAATACTGTTTGTTGTCTAATTCCTGCACTTCCGAAGTGATCACTTGTATACCTATGGGATGGTTCCATTCACTTGTAAGTCCGACGCAGATTAGTAAATATAATTTGCAAATTATTAAATTGTGTGTTTGTGGGGCACTGATCCACACTCGAACATTTGGGTGTGGAATAGCAAACCGCAAATTACCCTCATCCTTTTAAAAATAATAAATACCGACTGAATAGACAAAACACAGCAAAGTGACTGGCAGTTGGACTGAAATCCTATTCAAGGTAGACATTTTTCCGGAACTATCCACCAAACTGGTCCATTACGTGTACGTGTATTTGTGTGAATGTGCGTGCACACACCCACGGAGGCACCTACATGGACATACGCGTCACCATTTAGCCATAGGCAATATGTTTACAGATCGATACATTTCTACTGAGGAAAATGATGAGGGAGGTCAGTAGGGTAAAGCGAGTGGGAGAAGAGAGAGGGTGAGCGGTGCAGCAGAATTCTGTCAACACTTTTCAATCTCTAGCCAGTCGGCGTATTAGTATTCTGTCGGCAGTGTTGTATGGTTCTCCGTCAACTTCCAGTAGCCAGTTGTGAAATAGAAATAGCCTTGTTGTGGTCAACCACAGACCCAGACAAGGAGGCAAGGCAAAAGAGTTGGGAACAACACATTTATTTTTAATAAATGTGCTTTTTTTGTTCTTTCATTCAAGCAAGTACCCTTGCTAGTGGACAAGCCACAAGCAAGGGTACTCTTGAGCACTCTTTTGCTTTCATAAAATAACAAACTTAGTCCAGCTTCACAGTGTTCACTATTCGTGGAGGTTCTGCAACCTTTGACATGCACCCAGGGCTTGAAAACTAAATTATTGTTTAAAACGTTCCGTTCCAAACGGTTCAGGTAGGTCTATATTTAACGTTTTGGTTCTCAGAACCGTTCCACCACCGGAATATCGTTCCTGAACCGTTTCAGAACACAAACATTTCATTCGTTCTTAAAGTTCCTTTTATTGTGCAATATTAAGTTTAGATATAGTTTATACAGAATATATTTGGTGGACTTTCAAACTTCAGTGCAACTGTATTAATGCCATTAGATTCACTTCCTCGTCTGTCCACAAGATGGAGCCACAGATGCATGGGGCTTGACGACGAGTGGGCTTGACGAAAGTGGACGGAAATAGTCTCCCAGACATAGGATATGTTAAAATTTATAGAGAACGGGAAAAAAACGTTTTTAACTGGTTTTGTGGATTTCATAATGTTCCGTTTCTGGTCCGGAACATTTGAATAAATCTTTTGTCGTTTCCGTTTCCACTCCTTGTAAAATTCCGTAAAATTCTGCTCGTTTTCGGTTTTCATTCCTTGAACCGGTTTGTGCCCTGCATACACCTCAAAAAAATCCTGACTACGCATCAGACAGTTGCAAACCTGCGCAGACCAGCTGTGACTGGGCCTTGCCATGCCTTCCCGACTTTGACGAAAGGTTAATCGAATCACTGTGTAATCGTACAGACGCGGCATTGTCGTTTTGAACACTTCCGCTGGCGCCGCCGTTCTTGCGACCTTCTGCCGGAGTTCTCGCGAGTACTCGAATAGACTCCCCCTTGTGCTTCGACGTGAAACTGCTGTGCGTCGCTAGAAATTCCAGACCAAAGCATATCAGCAAAACTGGTTTGTGACCAGACCCAAGCGTCATTTGGTGTGTACGGTTGCAGAAGTATAATCTTGTCTTCATTCGCAGACTTCAAGAACATCACCACACGGGGAAACAAACTGTTTTAAAATCCTATGGGGTCCAACCTGTAGACCCAAGGTTCTATAGACTGAACGTTCACAAAGACACCGAATGCCACCACACAGTGGTTCGTCGCCTGCCTGTCTCCAACCCTCATTCTCTCTCCCTCGCGTTTGCTCTGGGTTAGTTTAGTGTTAGGGGTTAGGGTTAGGTTAGGGGTTTGGTTAGGGTTAGGTTAGGGGTTTGGTTAAGGCCAGGCCCTGTAGTGGCTGCTCGGGGGAAGAACGTTGAAGAGGTGAAATGCAACGCGGCAGCAATCTTACACGCCATCTTCCTCGTCCTGCCATGGAACAGGTCTGTGATGGGGGTAACGGTCACTGACTATTTTCTCACCAGTTCTGACGCCACGTCGCAGCCTAAGCCTGGCGTCTTGTGGCGCACCCGAAACGGACAGTGATTGATGAGCAGATTATACTGAAAATGTTCCATCACGATGGACATGAGCACACTGAGTAAAATGAATACTCCTATAATTGCGCACATGCATGGCTGCACATGTGCGTAAGTGGCAGCAATAATGGTGTTAATTGGCCGTGGAGATAAAACCGCTCATTTGTCATCACACTAGATCAATATTCAGCATCGATCAGCATGCTGCACTCAGCAAACACACACAACATGCACGTTTCCCTGACCTCACCTAACTCCTAGCACACGCATCTATCTAATAATTTAAGAAACGTCTGTCTGGATCTTTGTTTCGCGCACAACTCCCGCAGCATTCTACTGAATCCTCTTAAATTTGGAGGGTGACTTTGCAGTGATATGGCAGTGCAAAGTTGCACATCGCTAGTGCATACAATACTGAAGATATTAGTTAAACTAATATTCACTCACAGCATTTTGCCTTTTGTCAACATCGAATCAGCAGCGCACCCAGCATTCCATACACAGCTAGGCTGAGAGCGCACCCACTTCCACACAATCTCACACATTTTCTACAGGCTCAGTCAGATAGTGCCTTTTTGTTCATTGTACTAGGGTACAAATAGGCACATCCATGAGAAATACTCGTGATTTTCCTACATTTAATACATGCTGCTCAGTTGCTCATTTAGGCAGCGCTCTTGGAATTAATAAAGCTATAAAAATATAAAACATACTAATGAATTTTGTGCAAATTAAGGGTAACTTAATAGTAGTTATCACACTCCCCTCTCGTTCTCTTTTTATTGTTGTTGCTTAAAACAAAAGTGATAGGCAGTAAGTCTGTGTGCTCTGTAGGATTTGTTTGAACGCGATTCAATAAAATCATTGAATTTATACATATTTTGTTCTGTAAACCTTTAATGTACTCTCCCATAAATGCACACAGTTATATGTATATATTGCACATGCAAAGCAACAATTGCACAAAATCAAATACACAGTGTGTCTATGTAGTGTTAATATGGAATAAACAATGGCAAACACACAAGCACACAATCATTAACATTGATAGAGAAGCAAATGTATACCCCTGCGCATAGCTCTATATATTATTCATGTTATCCTGTCACAGAAAATAATAGGCATGTAAACTTGCACACGTACGCATGCAGATCAGGTCTGATAGGTAGCAACGCGTGGTGTCTTGTATTCCACGTCGGCTTTGATTATTCCACTAATGACTTCCTGTACAGACTAATGGTCATTATGGGCACAGGTGAAGGGGAGACATCCATCATATTTAACCCTGACCTTGTTTGTGGAGCACGACACCGGCAGCATCCACCCGCTCTCAGCGGCAAGGCGCTAACCCGCAGTGACAGTAACGTCTGAGCCGCGGAGAGTCTTCAGAGTGCACGTTAACGCACCCGACATTAATGTTATAATAGCGGCCGGAGCAGGGCTGTCGCACACTGCAGCCATGTCTGTCATATCTTAGAGTGCAGAGAATACCTGTGGGCAGACGCGCGCGCAAGTGACCGGAAGGGCCTGCGGTTAGGGTGATGTCATTATGGTGAAAAACATATGTATCGGGTGTGCAAATGGACAGGGGTTGCTGCAAGAAACGACACAGACACACACATACACCACAAGAGAACCAGGATCACGCAATGCATCACGGGGAAAACGGACTTCCTCAGATGAGCTCTACGTATATAAACCAATGGATTGTACTGGTTTATGCCAACAGATAAAGACTGTGCGGACTTTAGCTGTTGGTTCATTTGTTGTCTTTCCAAATTGAATGATTCGCCCCCGTTAGCGTTAACTATGTACTCTCCATAGCGCCACTTGCTGTGTATGTTCAGCCAATCGGTAAGCAAGGACGAGTGTGTATTCCGACAGGGGAGGACTTGACGGGTGTGTAAAGCCGGTGCAATTACACACACAATATAGGAGTTTAACAGGGCTAAACAATCATCAAATGATCAAATTAGGAAGAATCAGAAGAAGCTATTTCTACGGGGTTGAAGCAGCCATACTCAAATTACATTTGCGTGCATCTGAGGAAGAAACTTTGAGGAATCATACATTGCCTGGTCGCTCTAACTCTGAACTACAGCTTACGTTGTACATAGTTTTTTTTTACAATCTTCAAAACTAGATTTTTTTCATTAATGTATAGTATGTTGACGTCACCACATTTTTCACAACAGCTTTCTGTCAATAGCATAGATGTATTTTAAGATTTCCCTTGGGGCATCCACAAAGCGACAAGCTTCGCGACTAGTGCCAGAGAGAGATCAAGAAACCAAGGCCCCACCGACAATTCCTCAATTAATCACAATTACTCAATGACCAAAAGATACTCGCAAGTCTTTTCTGATACTACTGCAGCTACTGTTTCTCTTAAAAGCTGATTTTTTTTTTTTTTTTCATATTTATTCCAAAATGTAGTTACTCAGCAACACTAATTGATATTATCATATGGCCAGTCAAGCTCCTCTCTTCGGCAGAATCTAGGAGTCTACTTGCGTGCTTGTTCTAGCAATTGATCTATGATAGCTCCATGCCTGTATGTTGACACAAGAAGCTAGCACTGCCCCTTAATGGTGTTTGCTCATCGTAATTAGACAAATCACAACACCATATATCTACTACAGTCACGACAGTGCATGTTTTATCCGCCCTCAAAGTCACCTCAGCTGTAACATGTTCATTCCGGGTAGATTCGTCAAGCTACGCTTGGCGCCCTGTCTGGCAAGACCCAGAAATGTTGTGCTGTTGATTTGTTGGCAGCGTTGGGAAGTGGTCACTTTTTTTAAAAAATATATATATTTAGAAAAGACGTATATCTTAATCGAAACAAATCCATATTTCAAACATATATGAAATTGTTATCAACACAATACCTTTTTGATTTGTGTTTTTAATTAATTTATTTATTTCAGGCTATATTATGTTGAGTTCATAGACTGCATACCGTCGATGGTTGAGTTGATAAGCTGCACGTAAACGTTTTGTCACAAACATTTCAGCCCCTCACAAATATGGCAAAAGTTTTGTTTTATAGCCGGTTTGCATTTCTGGGGAAATTTTATACACATGCAAAGGGACCAGCACTACCCAGGCTCAGCCGGTATACACAGACAAAGACACAGTGCAGCCAGTTCAACAGTTTATTTAGCCTCATAGGCGATGAAAAACACTGGTGGCTTGGCAGGGCCGGGACAGGGAGCTGGGCATGCCTCCACCTCCCGCTTGTTCACAGCGCGGTGGGCATGGGTAGGCCCTCGTACTATAAAACAAAAAGAACAAAACAAAACACAGCAAACGAAATACAACCAGCCGGTCTAAAAGCAATGTGCGGAGTGAGCAATAACAATAAAAGTCACACTGCAAAATAAACTAAATCCACATGCACAGCACACAACACACTTGTCACAACTCACACACTATCTACAGAGTACTAAGGCCGGCCGAGGCGACTACCCGTGTCCGGGATTGATCAGTCCTGGCTGAGTTAGTTTAGGACGGAGCAGGCGGGGTCGCTGACAGGCAACTTCCCTCCTCCTCCCTGGGGCTGCGCTAGGGCCAAATTCGGTTGCTCTGGCTTCCTATCTAAGATTACTTTTATTTATTCATTTATTTACTGAAAGAAAAAGGGAGAAAGGGGAAACATAACCATAAGGGTGAGGTTGGTTACGTGTAAAATGACAAGGGGAAACCTATAACTAAATGAAATGAATAAATGAAAACGACGCTGCCATGCGCCACTCCGTGGCAGCGTTTCAACTAAAACTAACTAATAGTCAGCACACCAACAGTGATGTTTCGGTACCCGTTAGAATTCAAGTAGTTGCACACAAATCTTGTCCATGTGCAATTCTTTCCTCCGAGCTTTACGGTGCACCAGGGCCGCTGGCGCCCCTCCGTCGTGTACAAAGCCTAGATTATGGGAAACGCGACGCAGATGCACAGGCCGTTAGTACCCGCGGTCAACCCCCAACTGGCCTGTAGACATTACCCTCAATTTTAATCCAACCCCCTACCCCACTAACATGGCCCAATTGAAATACTGACCCTGTGTCGAACAATGGGGTACCCAGCAACCAGCCCGCTACACCGTCCAGCCAACACTCCTGCGGGCAAACAGTAGGCAGGGCTCCAATGGAATCACTCGATCAGATGGTTCATAGTCTATTTAACTAGCTCATCAGTTACAGGAGTAGCAATTGTGCCGTTCCGCGCACCCCAGACACATCACCACCAGGCACTCATCCGTTGGATCCACGGGATCAGCACCCGCACGCCAGCTAGCCGCATATATCCTCCAGTGGAAACACACCTGCTACTCTCCCACACCTGCAGAGATGGCAAATCCAGCTCCAGAAAGTAAAAGTCCTGCCACATTTTGGCTTTTACCCATTGTAGAAGTGCACTGCAAACAGGTGTCACTGATTAGCAGAGCACCCCAACTGAAGAACTTCTCTAATTAGGAGCAGCTGCTATTTGCAGTACACAGATAGAGCCAAAATATGGCAGGAATTTTACTTTCTGGATCTGTATTTGCCATCTCTGCACACCTGGCTGCTTATCAGCTGGTGGGGAGGGGCGGGGCTAATCACACGGGGCACAGGTTATTCTTCCTGTAGGTTAGGTCTACCCATTCTCAACCAGCAACAGGTAAAGACACACCGGAAGAGAAACTACGAGGGGAGTCTCTGTTCAGAGGTAATCTATATGTTATTGTACCTGTTAGTACATGTATAGTTCATGTTAACACTATGATATGCAACTGAGAATCAAGAGACATCAACATTTTCAAATATGTATGAAAAATTAAATGAAAACATTTTAATCAAGTTAGGAATGAATTAAAGTATTTAGGTTCAATTCACTGTTCTGAAACTTATCCAAGTTGAAATGGGTTAAGGTTACTAGCATAACGTTAATCTATACCCAGCGGAAAAACGCTAACCCAACTCAACTCCTAAACCAATCCCAAGACAAAAACTCCATTTCAGACTATACAGAACCTGGGTTAAACTGAGATTGCAGAATGCTCTTTTGTTATTTGAGATCAAGGTGTTTCTCTATAAATTCAAATGCTATTTGCATGTATAAATATGCATGAACCACGTTAACTATGTGTCCCACTGTGAGTGTGTTCTGTATGAGTGTGAATTACTGTGTGATACCATTTTTATTAATGACATTTTTTGTGTATTTGTTAATCTGTGAATGGCCATAATTGTAAATGTTCAGGGCACAGATATTCCCTCGCCTCCCAACCCTGGCATAAGTTTCGTTTCACAAGAAAACCTCTCTCTCTCTCTCTCTCTTCCTCACGCTTTACCCGCCCTACCTGCTGCATTCCCCAGCACTCTCCCATTACAATACATTCCCACCCCTCCTAATCCTCTCTCTGATCCTACTGACTGGCATCAAATTTGAATGGGACATACGCAGTTGGTTCAAAAGTTCCACAACCGGTCCGTCCACCACGGACCGGTTGTGTGCCATTATGAGAGGAAGCTATGAATATTAAGCATCCATTCAAATTTTCAGTTTCATTTCTAGATATACGTTTTTTTATTTGTACTGTATTATTATTATTATTATTATTATTAGTAGTAGTAGTAGTAGTATTAGTATTATTATTAGTATTATTATCATTATTATTATTATTATATCTGGACTTATATATGTTAATTATATGACTGTTCTAGATGTCCATGTCCATGCGCTTGCTCCCTGCCAGTGAATGTTGATCTGAAAGCCACCACATGGCAAGCTGAGAAACATCAGCCACCTAGGCAACAACAAAGGTTCTACTTCACGGCATTATGACGCCACCACCTTGTGGGAGTGACCTAATGCACGACCGTCCCGATGAAGAATCCAATAGAAAACAGCCGGGGGCGGAGCCCTGGTCTCTGTAAAGAGCCTGGCTGCTGTAACTGTGCTTTTGACCAAATCGCGGTCCCCGAGAAGGACTTCAGCCGGCAGCTGGCTACCGCAAACCTGATAGTAGCTAGCTAACTTATTTCTGCACGCGCTGGGAGCCCACTTGGCCTGCCTTTGGATATAGAACTATTAAGTTCTGGCCGCCACGGGCTGCGCATGCACCTTTGACAAGAGGGACTGCTCTGAATATCAGCCTTTTGACTAACTCTGGGTAAGCTCGCTTGATGTGACGATTGCTAAAATTGCGGTTTGCCTAGCAGACAAGCCATTTTAGACTGTGTTGTCGATTGGCTTATGTGGCAACGGATACAAATTTGTTGTAGCAGATTTGGATTTATTTGTTAATTTCTATGAGCAAAATTAAGCAAGCTTCTTCTCTTCTTCTTGTTGTGTAGCGGCATCGGAACGCCGGCTGCTAGCCAGCACACAGGCCCGTTCTTCTTCTTCTTTAGGCTTGGGTTCAGAGCATTCCCATAGCAACTGTGACGTCATCCCCCGTGACCTCAAACAAACAAGGTACAGAGCGTCCGTTGCTATTCCGACAGCGCCAACACATGGCGTCTTGGAGGGGCCCATGGAGCCCCAGAGACAGCTGTCGAAGGCCCAGCACCCACGTGGCGTCACTGCTGTGCGCCCTGGATGCTGCGCGGGGCCGCCAACGGATGGATAAGGCGATGAGTGGCCTGCGGAGGCCCGAAGGCCTGACCCCTCAGGCGGCCCCTCCCCCAGATACACCCCCTCCCACCAGCGTTGGGGAGACGGGAGTGTTGGGGGACACACACTACCCAACGCAGGAGCACTGTGTTTGTGGATGCTGTGTGGAGACTATGGGGCATTGTCCGAAGGAGAGATCCCAGGTGACGGCAAGCTCCAGGACGACATCGGTGGGGAGACCGATGACGAGCTTGAGGCAACAAGTCTCATGGACCAAGCTCTAGAAGCCCCTGGCGATTATCCGGCACCTGGCGGGCTGGCAGTTACCCCAGGCCCACAGAGTGTTCGAGAGGTGATACTGGCCGCACAAGACTACGTCTGCGGGGTATCCCCCGACGCGCCCAACCACCAAGGCATCAGGTAAGCCCTTTCACAGTTTGTGGTTTATAGCGCGCGCCCCAGGGCACTGGCATTGGGGCGTTCTTGCCGTTTATTGAAACGTACATGAACAGCGTTTATTGAAACGTACATGAACAGCGGGGCGGATCCCCTCTCCTATGCCAGGTCGCCATACATGGCCCAGATGGCAGATTTGCGCGACGCAGACGAGTGGGTCCTAGACCACATGCCGCTCGTTGATCCGGCTGTGGCTTCTATGGTCATGACCCCAGAGGGGGCCAGACGTCAACCACTCAGGTGCCCGGATGCTAAATGGCTGGCGATTATCCGGCACCTGGAGGGCTGGCAGTAACCCCAGACCCACAGAGTGTTCGTGATACTGGCCGCACAAGAGTACGTCTGCGGGGTTTTCCCACAACGCACCACAAACGGCCAAGGCAACAGGTAAGCCCTTTTCGGCGGTTTGTGCATCACCGGGCACTGGCATTGGGGTGTTCTTGTCGTTTATTGAAACATACATGAGGGGGGGCTGATCCCCTCTCCTATGCCAGGTCACCATGCATGGACCAGATGGCAGACTTATGGTGCGACGTGGATGATTGGGGCATGGCCAGACATGAACTACTCCTTTGTG
>OMKY01144474.1:0-10582 GCA_900302395.1 Bregmaceros cantori
TTATGCAGTTATATATTATATAAGTTGCATATATTTCTCTTGTGTAATAAGTTGTGAATCAAGTCAAAAGAACATGACAGAGATAAAGTCAGCCTATTAAAGTAATCATAGACATGTAGTGGTTAAAAGAGGAGCTAATATATCAAATGGATGCTATAAGTAAATCTGTGTACAGAGACCTACAGTAAATATTTCCAATTCGGTCATGACTGCAGTGTACCATTAACAGGACCACACATTCTCTGGCTCTTACATAACATCTTCGTTGCATTATATCTTATTTAAGATAAGGCCTGTTTACCTTTCTTATCCTATCAGTGAGTGGCAGGCAGAGGGCAGCGATAACTTAATCAGAAAATCAGGTGGTTTGATGGCGCATTTACCTGCACTCAAGTGTTTGTATGGAATTTTACAGTTGAACTGATTCTGTTCAGCGGTTGACCTGTGACTGGCTCTTAATGAAATTGCCATTAACTCTTTCACTGTGAACCTTATTTTCTTTTTAAGTCAAGTTTTTCCTGCCATAACCATAATTTTCCCCTTTTCAGTGACAGAGTGCAAAAATGCGAAGAGCGAAACCGGGGATGTGAGGGGAGAACTTGTGGCGCTGCCCATACCTGTGAACTAAGTCACAGGCATGGGATTTTTTTTTTTAAATGCACATGCTAGCAACTTCTAGCTCTGCGCTTGATAGAACATTGGACATGAAGGCTTACACTCCTCCATGAGTGACGGTGCACCCAGGTGGTCAAAGATAGGTTTTGATTGAGGCACATCTGGGGGTGGATGATGTTGTGTTCTACCCAGCTGACCACATGCAATGCAGTTCTTAATCCACAAGGTGTCCTGTCAGGATTATCAATGCACTGATGCAAGCTGCAAAGTGGTATTGTGTTTCAAAAATGTATTTGCAAAAATGACAAGACATTGTGGCATCCGTGGTATCACAATGGCACAAGTTAGTAGAATTGCCAATCACCTGGATGTGGCATTCTACCGAATTGAGTATTTACTAAAATTAGTAAAAAGTGAGAATAAGAATTTGGGAGAGTCCCCTTCCAAAAGAAACCAACGTATAAATTATTTCTAATACATTTAATTGTATTTTCTAAATTAAATAATACATGTATTGGTATTAAGTTATTATCACACAATAACATTTTATAATATGTCTTTTTGTTTTGCAATTTGAACCAACCAATTCTGTAGATTGCCCGAAGTAGGCAACATGTATAATGGGCGAAGTAGACTACATGTATAATGGGCGATGTAGGTTACATGAATAATGGGCAGTGTGTGAAACACCCCCCCCCCAACCCCTAGCCTGGCGAGCCAGAACCAACGCATCATCCACGCGATCCCCACTCACCCGCTGACTACCAATGATCTATATATCAATTTTACAAATACAAAAGTGCTAATGTCATCAAAGGACAGTTTTAAAAATTTAGAATTCAACATCTATCATCGATAACTGGGATCTTCCTCTGTATATTTCAATATAATTTGAAAATAATATTTTAAATTTGGACAGAAGTGTCACTTCTAAAACACTCCTATTGAAGCTCTCGGCTGAGAACATTGTCATGGCACAAAGGACATTTCGGAGTTCCATCTTGATGAATGATTCATAGAAAATATCAGCTAGGTCTGGTCCAGCCATCTAATCTGTGCTCTAATTACTCGTCTGTGCCGTAATTGCGTGCAACGCGGGAATGTCCCAACCTCCTTAAGGTGTCTGGGATGTCATCACACTCCGTGCCACGTCACACACTGCACTCATTATCTCTTTGTGATAATAAGAAGATAGTGAGATATGCACTGCATCACTTCCTATGGCGACAACCCCGCCTCCATTCCCCCATCTCCTCCCCGACAATTAATTCCCAGCACGGCGCGCACTGAGTCGGTGGTGACATGTGTAAATAACGCCAGACAGAGAGCGTGCTTGGGATGGTAATTGAGGGGGAAGCGCTTGTTTCAATTTTGTTTATGTAACAAAGTGTCCATCAAGATAAGTCACGCCTTACCACTGAACAACGGCATAGCTATGATTTGTTGAGAGCGTTGGGAATTTGGGAAGGGGTCGGTCCGGGGTTGTTTTGGATTACTCACTGAAAATGAACTCGAATCGAATTATTTCAACAAATGCTGCCCATAAGATGCAGCTGTTCAACTCATAATAGAGCCTGAACTCGCTCAGAATGTGTGTATCGTAATTGTAAGTAATTGAAAATAGTAGCCCTTTGTACATTTGGGGAATGGGCCAACTCATCCTACCGACATGTCGTCTGAGTCAACTCCCCCAGGTGCCGTGGTGCAAAGTCACCAAACTCGCAGGTCGGCCTACTGCCCTGTCGTCCTCGCGCAAGTGACTTCATTAATAATTACAACATACAGCAAATATAAATCACTAATTATTAATTACAAATATAAATGGCATAAATAAATAAATGTAAAGCTGGTTATTATTCATGTAGTCACTTGCTGTATGATTCGCTACTCGCACGTGCGCGAGGACGACAGGGCAGTAGGCCGACCTGGGAGTTTGGCGACTTTGCACCGGGGGGAGTTGACTCGGACGACATGTAGCTAGGATGAGTAGACTCAAAACCGCAAATTCGTTACGCTGCATTGCCTGGGTTTTTTTTCAACATGTGTTTTTTTAAGACCCATAGAAAATTAAGTTCTGTGTCCTTGTCAACAAAACACATGGCAAAGAAAACTTTGGACTCTCCTTCATCATCAGAAAAAAAATGCTTATCTCTAACTGTTTTGATTCTTTAGTGAACAGGGGTGGGTATATTTGCTGATTTCTCACTAAATCTTAAGTAGATATGGGTGAAGTGTCGACTAAGAAGTAGTATACGCCGCTGCTAGACGCTTCCTTTTTTAATTTTTTTTGGGGTGGGGGGGGCAATAAAACCAGACACAGCAACGCGTCTTTGGCACTTAGCGGTACAATTCACAAAAATTTGGTAACACGACTTTGGCAGTGAATGAGTTAATGCCATTAGGTAATCCAGAATAACAGTATCAGCATGAGGAATGAAAGATGTGTGTACATCCGTTTGGGAATTTGTTTCCAAAAAGCTAACTCTTCAAATGTGTTTGTCCACTTACCATACATAAGCCCACCACACCCACACCCACTCCCCAGGCTCCTGATAAACCAAAAGGGACACAACCTGCATGTCAGAGCTGAGGGCAACGACTGCTTCTCCCCCTTCATGAATGAATTATCAAGAGGCTCGGTGTTGGCTTCTTGGCACAGTTTCCGCTATATCCGATAACAATCTCGCAGCTTCAAGTATCTCCCGCAGGTTGCAAACAACAAGGACGATAACAATAATCTTTAGCTTTTTTGCAACAGGTTGGGATGCCGTGGTGCACAGCGAGACGGTGTGAATTGTAGCTTCGAGGTTTGTCTTCCTTGTACAGCGCACCTGCTAGGGCATAGGGTTGTGCGGTGTCTACATCTTCCTATCACGATATTGTGAATGGTAAATATTGCAATATTCATTAATATTGTCTCGCCCAGAAAAATTTCAGATATGAAACCAACTGTATTCGGGGGCCATTTGATGATAGCAGACTGTGCTTGCCTGAGAAGGACATTTGTGACTTTTTTGAAATACTGTATTGTGTCTACAATTAAACTTTCAAGACAATAAATAACACTAATTTGTTTAGTTTAATATTGAATTATGTATAAAATATAAATCATTCAGTAGTGGGGGGCTCGTAAATGATCACTCTTGCACTGTTGATTGCCCCTTGATACGTACCATTAAAAATGACGAGACGTACTTGTTGAACACAACCAAAAGATCTACCGATGATAATCCAGATATTGTGTATGGTACTGATGATATTTTGAAATATCACAATATACGATATTATTGTTATGCTGCCCAAGCCTACTAGGGCACATTCTAATTGAAGCTACAACGGACAATTATAATAGGTGCTGATGTAATGGACGTGCAGTGGTAAATGTAAACTAACCAATAGTTAAACACCATTACACTCATGGTAATGGATGGTAATCTTTCCCATACCTCCATGATGATGTCATCTCTCTTCTCCTATAGTACTCCGCTTTGTGTACATTTTTGCTTGTTTTCACACCCACCACACATTCTCCCTTTTTTTAGGATCATGCACTCGCCCTCTCACGGAAGCTCGGACCTGGCACCTATTGCCAGAATGATATGCTAGGAAGATGATATGCTATATGATGTACGACATGATATGTACTTTACACAGTTAGGTGGCGCTATCAAATACCCACTCACCTGCTTGACTTACATTTACTGTTAATGATACTTGGTACCCACCTGTGGACAGCTTATTTGTTCCCACATGGAAAGTACTATTTAAAGGCTGGGTTTTTTTGATGTCGGGGAGTTGGTTTCTGTGTTTGCTTGCCACATGAACTATGCACCAGCCAGTTTGAGCATTAAAAAACACTAAAGTCCTGCTTCTGCCTGCTGTGTCCTTCTGCTGATATTTCTTGGTGCCACACCGAGTAATTTATCGATCAATAGTCGAGGATAGTGAATAAAGGCAGACCATACAGATATACACAAATGCAATGTTATCTCAGAGGTGTTTATTCTAGATAACAGAGCCAGGCTTCAACAGTTTTGCCTCTGGATGAAGACACGTCTATTCTCCAGGGTAAACACTTCACACAACACACGTTGTGGGGCAATGTTATCCAATGTTATCGTGTGTGCACACTGGATTCCATGTTTGGCCTTACATGCTTTTTTCCCATTTCCTTTAATGTATTGCGGTCTGTGAAAAGGGTGTCATTTTCACTGTAAATCAACACATTATAAAATCATTATGGATTGATTTTGATTTTGGGCGGCCTGCCGGGCACACGCCCCCTCGTTTTCTTTTCGCTTCATGGGGAGAGCCCACTGTTACGTTCATGGGATGAAGTTGTAGGTTGAATTTGCCTGTGACAGTTTTTTTTTTTTTTTTTTTTACTATATTCCAAAGGTTAAGCAACAATTCTTTGGGAACGTTGAATGTTTTATTTTGCCTGTGAAAACATGTTTTTAATTTCAAATGCCATTTCAATGATTTGTGTTAATTTCAGCACCCATCCTCCAAATAGTATATTCCCTGGTGGGAGTACTATTTAAGGGGCGGGATTTTTGATCTTGGGAGGTCAGTCTGTGGTTGTGTTGGCAGCATGCTCTAAACCAGCAAGTTGTAAAAATAAAGCTGCACAACAAAGTAGGCTTCTGCCTGCTCTGTCCTTTACCAATATTCCTGGGTGCCCTAGCTGCTCGCTTTTCCACACAGTCAGAATTTATCATCCATTTTTGAGAATTCATTTTAGCCAAATTAGCATGGTCGGTCACTTTTGCTCCAAAATCAGCTTTGGATTTCTAATGTTTTTAAATTAGAAAAGACATCTATTTAAGCTAATAAATAATAAACTCAATTTTCAGCATGTGTGTTATGTCAGCCGTTCATCCACCCGGGAATAGCATATGTTCCTGCCCTTGACACTGTTACCTTCAATATGGCGTTATGGTGGAGGGGGGGTGGTGTTTAGGGCCCGCGCGGGCCTGTGTGTCAATGGGTAGGATGGATCGTTCATACAAATGTTATCCAATCACTGACATTTGTTCTGACCACTCTAAAGCAAATGAGTTGTGCTTTTTACCATCTTTAACTGTTTCAGTGCCATGGACAAACATTTCTCACAAATGATTTACTCTAAACTGCTGCTGTTCGACTCATAATGTCTGTCTGAAACCACCTTGAATGTAATAGATTGAATCAATTTGGAACACATGAAGTTATTTGTTGGAAGTTATTGATTAAGAATTTTTTAGTAATCTAAAAGTAATCCCTGCTTAGATTACTTTTAGATTTCTTTTGGATTACTTAAAATAAGGTTAATGGAATCATGCTACAAAGAATTGTAAAGTGTTTTTTTTTTTTGTTCTTCGTGTATTTAAGTCAAGATGAATTCAGTATATTATGAGTTCTTTGCTATACATCTGCACTGTATAGCAAATTATTTGGTAGAGATTATTTGATTGAAGTGTTTGCTAAAAAGCAATTCAAAAATAATCAAGTGAATTGTAATCACAATTTTTCCCAGAGAGTAAAGATACTTTTCTATTTTGTGGACCATCATCGATCTTCATCATGTCCAATCAATGACAATTCCCAGTGAATTCTTGTAATTTTCACCAGCCCACTGGAATTCTCTACAGGAATTCTCCACAGTATACTTCAATAGTCACTTTGAGAGCTCTTCAGCTTTCTTGGTGTGTGTGTGTGTGTTTGATCTTATCGGGCGCAACTTCCGTCATCTCAGCGTCTTTTAAAAACCCATTAGCTTCCTCTGTCATCACGCGCCCCCAGGTGTCTGGTTTCAAAGACTTTGGATGCAGAACGTAGTCTGCGGCCGGTCTGCCAGGGACCTTAATGAAACACTGACTGGTTTTTCCTCAAGAGAGGAAGAGAGTAGGCGAAATTAAAGGGCTGAGGGTGACCACAAATATACACTAGCACTGTGGAAACGCATCCCGGGGCTGGTGGCAGCGCTGCTATATACACCGCTGCTGTCCAGAATATAGAGCTGTAATATGATGTGTGTCATATCATGTGTATGTAACGTGTGCTTATAATATATCACATGATAATATGAGGGCGGCATGGCTGCTACCACACACTAAGACTAGAAAATGTTCACTTTTCAGTGTTTGTATATGGAATGGAAGACCATAATGGAAAAAACATAATTCCCACAACGGCCAGGACGGTATGTTTTTGGTCACATATGCTTTTTGTGATTGTTAGTTTGTCTGTGAACAAAATTATTCAAAAGGTTATAGACGGATATTAATTATTTTTATTGTATTTGTTTGTTTGTTTTATCAGAGGTGGGCATTAGCACAATGAACAATCAACTAAAATGTACACATGACCCAGATCACAGTTCGGATTCAGGATTTTTTTTTTAAATAATCATATTTCTTTTTAATTTTTCTAAGTTGTGGAAGGTTCTTCATGAAACTTTCATCACAGGTGGGTATTCGATCCGATGTTTATTTGGATCACGATCCGGATTAAGGAATTTTCTAAGGACTCACAATGTTTGCATACAGATTTTCATAAAGCATGGCTTGGACACTTTTATGGGGAATCCTTTTAGCATAATTGCAAATGAAAAGAAGAAAAGAAAAATGGCGCTTGTGGAAAAATGTAGGCAGAATGAAGATGATGATTATGATTATTAATTATATTATTTCGTGTTATTATAATTATTCTGAATCAATTTGGTCCTGTTTTTTGTTTGTCCATAGTTTATTTGTTACAGTATATCTGTGATTTGACTTTTTTCTGATTGTTCAGTTTGTGTGTATGTATGTATGTGTGTATGTATTTTTGTGTGTTGGGGACTGGACTGGATACGCCATTTTCTTCTTCTAGCTCCTTTTGAGGTGAACATGCAACTGTCAATGTCATCATAGTGATTTATGTCCGTGCTCAGTAAAAAAAGACTTGACTTGTCTTTGCAGCCCATGACAATGACAGGTAATGTAAGCCTACTTTACATTGTCTGACCTGTCCCACCTTAGCCTCGGTGGATCATATTCCTGCTGCAACACAGCCTCAAGGCTCAAGCATCATCATCTACACTTGGGAAGATGCATTCTATGTGTCGGGAATATTCCCCCCGTTTGTGTGGTACTTTCCCAACAGAACAGAGACCAGTGTCGCCCGCAGGGCTGGGTCGTGACAGGCGACATCACATTAAAGTACCGGTAATCAGATTGCAAGAAGTCCCATACTACTATGTTTTAAAATATGTTGTTACTGGAATATGTTTACCTGAAATAGGGGAACTTCTTTCATCCCAAGCCAATTCATAGTGCATTTTTCAATTCAAGATCAATGTATTAGGGACCTTGTGCAGTTAACTCATTCAGTGCACGTCCTAGTGACCCATGACAAAGACCCAAGATCCTTAGAAAATTAAGTTCTGTGTCCTTGTGAACACAATGTTGTACCTGTTAGGCTGTTTCCATTGTTCAGTAATAGTCTCCAGGACATAAGTGGGTATCACTAAAAATCCTGATTTCTGACAAAATCCTGAATGAGGCTGCAAGCAGCAATATGGGGCAAAGCGATTGAGCAAAATCTGAAAATGAAATGTAAATGAAACAAGGTTCCAAATGGAGTTTATGAAGTTATCCTGACTGACAGGATGACTTTTAAGATAAATATGATTGGCTCTCACTGTCCAACTATAAAAGATATTCCAAACCCCTTGAGAACCTATGTGAGGCTCAGTCCAGAGATGGTATATGCAGATTTTCAGAGTCAAAAATCGAGGGGGGGTTGTTGTAATGGGTGTCTTCTTCATATATGTATTATTACTCTGTTCACTATCTTGCATGAATAACGTAGGGTGGATTGCCCTGATGTGGGCCATTTTTTTGCAACTTCCTAATGTCAGTTGCCTAATATGGGACAGTGAAATGTAGTGTTGAACAGTTTAACTCATTGTTAGACACATTACCATAGTTCGCTTTTTACATGTTACTTGCCAGGACCACTTCTACCATTAAGCTAACCTAGTCACACAGTTTTGTTGAGCTAGCGCTTCTGTAGAGGGACGACAATAGATAAGTGTTTACCTGGCTAATAATTACGAGGTCTGTAGAACAAGGAGTGTACTCTATGCCCTTGGGGGGAACAGCCGACAGGTGTATAGGTAGTGGGTGGAGTTGTCCAGCACGCCATTCACATTTTTAATCTGCTGGAGGTGCGTCACCAAGCCAGTCCAAACAAGGCGTGCCATACTAGCTCTCGTGAGTGAAATTCCTCAAATGTTTTGGTTCAAGCTGTTTACTGTTTGGAGATTCGATAATAAATACATCAAAGCCCCTGGTCCTTCCAATAAGTGAACCTCATGACATATATAATAGACCTGATTTGTCGACTAATCAATGATAAACGATTATTTAAATTATCGGCAACTAATTTGATAATTAATTGGCATTGATTAATCGTTTACTTGTTTGGCCCATTCTCCGCGGAAAAGTGTTGATTAATCTTGTCAGTCTGCATTCCCAGTGTCATAGCCGTGTCCATACTCTTGGATACTCTAAGCCGCACAACGACACATAATGGGTGAAAAGCCAATAAGTTAGCATGGAAGAGTAAGCTCTTGTATGCTAATACTAAAAAATGGAACAGCAATATATGCAGCTAGTAAAACAGCATACGTTTGCAATATTAATATTGAAAACTTTTAATAATTAACGTTTCAGGTCAGTAATTCTTCCAAATTTAAGAATAAAATAATAATAAAATAATGGTTATTTGCAGTCTTAATCTATATAACGTGAGATTAGTAGAGAAAGCGTAAGCATTACAGGTATATTATCCAGGTTGATTCATCACATGTGAACACCGAACTGAGATTGGCTGGAAGTGAATTGGTAGGGACTGATGGGTATCGGCCGTGCATTAACGTGTATTTTAACACAAGTCATTTGCGAATAATATCGAGAATAACAAACTGGTGTGTGTTAGAAAGATGAATAATTTACGTCGGCCTGTGAGTATTTCTCCCTTGTGGCCCAGGCTGGGGGCACTTTAAGAATTAACACAGCCAGCAAATGGCAAGGATGGACGACGGAAAGTTTAAAGGCCGATAGGCCTGTCTTCATCACACTCACCAAGACCCTTGGCAGCTTAAAACTCAACTTCAACGAGAGAAAAGTAGCCTAAACAAAAGTATACATCAAGCCACTAAAGCCAACATCTAAGATCAAAATCCTAAAGCTAAGCTACTCTGTGAATGTGTTTCAAAACAGAATGCTTTATATAGACGGTCCTTTACGGCTAAGCCAATTACACTGTACAATGATGGCAGTTGTAGAGTTTCTCCCATAGTGTCTTTTCCTCTCTCATTCATGTGTCTATTTTTATATTGTTATGGTTGTTATTATAGATTTTTGCTGCGTCATTTTATTACTTTGTTTTCTCTCTTGCTAAAACTAGAACATGCAATTCCCCATTGGGGATTACCGGAGTATCTATCAAATAAACAAAAGAATATATCAATCCAATAAAAGATAAAACATCTGAGATCAAAATCCTAAAAGGAGTACTTTCAGCATACAGCAAACATTCTCTCACTGATACTATTCTGCCAGGTCTCGAAAGAATTTATTTCAAAGACAGAAAAATTGTGGGTCGTTTAGGAATTAGGGATTAGGGTAGGGGTCAGGGAAGGGGTTAGGGTATAGGAAGTTACAGGATGTTTAGGGGTTGGGTAGGGGTTAGGATTAGTGGTTAACCCCCATGGGGTGTAACCGACAGAAATCAAATGCAACTTCGGCTTCTCAAGAGCTCCCTCACAGCTCGGATGTCCTGGTTGCCTCACAGCCCGGACAGGTTGTTTCTGTGCGGAGTTTACATGTTCTCCCCGTATCTGCATGGGTTTCCCCCACCACCGAAAAACGTGTTATTGTTAACCTGCTCCATTCAGTGCCCCTGGCCCAGGCGCTGTGCACTCTGGTCACCGCTC
>OMKY01144484.1:0-11635 GCA_900302395.1 Bregmaceros cantori
ACACCATGGCAGGCGAACATTACGTGCTAACACATGTGATCCCGATCTATTTTCTCTTCTACATTCCCCTCCCCACACTGTCAAACTCTCCCAACTTTTAAAGCTTCTCCATCGCCTATGCAGTCGGTGCCACATGTAATCTCCTCCGTGGCACTACAAGGGGCAAGTCGCCACCCGGTTAACTTTTTAATGGTAATAAACACATTTGTTGTCGGGGGGAAGTGGGGATTTAAAGAGAGAGGAGACTCCGCCACACGTCTCCTCCCGGCGTCCGCGCTTCCATTCCCCCAGTGAGGGGTCCCGTCCCTTCGGAGCCCTCGCTGCTTCCTCCGTTTGCAAGCGTCTCCCATTCCCGAACGCCACCTCTGTGAAATTTCCCCAGCCCAGTCAGCAGCAACTCGTATCTGCTGTTCGCTGTGCTTCGCTCAAGTAATAACAATAATAATAATAACAATAACAATAATAATAATAATAATAATAATAACGCATATGTGACGCAGCCTCCACTCCCTGCAAACGCATATGTGACGCAACCTCCACTCCTTGCAGACGCAAACTCCACTCCCTGCAGACGCAGCCTACGCTGCGTATGACGTAGCCCCTGCTTAGGCTGCGGACGCCTTTGCGATGTGACGTATCCCCCTATAACCCTTGCGCCCCCCAAAAAAAAACCTTCCTTTTTTTTCTAACCATGTAATCGATTGAATCACATTTTTTTGATTGAAAGTATGTGATTTTTTTCATTTATGTATATTTAAGTTGAACATGAATTAAACTATTTACATTCTTTCAATGAAAAAAATCAGTGTGTCTTTCTTTAATTGCACAAAAAACACACAATTATGTAAAATTCCCTTCACTTGGGTGATCATGTCTTCTCCTTCAGTCTCATTATTAGTTTTCAAGATGTCAGTAAGGAAATTAAGTTTGCACTTTTGTCCGACCAATTCTCTTATCTTCCACTTCAATAAACATTGACCTTATTTGAATTTCATATTGCTTCGGCGCGGTCTCAAGCTCTTGCCCCCCATCTGCACAAATCTTGACTTGTCCAAAATGCATTTTAAGTATCACAACAAAACCTCTTGTCACAGACAATAAATCAAACGGCACCAGAAACACACACACACACACACACTGACATCCTCTGGCAAAGCCTGAATATGATAATCTACTCAATAAACAAACACTAATTACTCGACTCCTGTCACATCAAAACACAATATTGCATTTTCATAACTCAACCAAAACGACATCAGGCACAGAATAGGAAAGATGTGTTCAATTATTTAGTGTTTGTTTTACATTTACATTTTTTTCCTCCATCTGTGATAACTCAAGAACGGGGGATGCTGTGAACTCACTTTCTTTCAAATTCATATATCTATAATGTTATATATTGTTACAAATGCCGGGGGTGGTTGGACGGCAGTAAGCAAACGGCAACTGCAGCCCCACAAAATGCACCAGACATAGCAACAACCAACAGGTCTGTTGCTGGTTCCGGGCTCCACTAACGCTATGTCAGGGTGCTAGAATTTCTCCTGATGGGTCGCGGTTGAGCGGGTTTTTGCTCTTGCTCTCCCAAAAACGCTCTCTTTCCCTCTCTATCTCTCTACATATCCTGATTTTCTTTGTCCCCTCTCTCTGTCAACACTCCCCACTGACTCCATCTAACTATCTCTTTTCCTTGATCTTTACACGCTCCTTCTCTCCCTCTCTCTGGATCTCCATCCCACTTAAGGGTCTTCTGTTTCTCCAGTCTCTTTATGAGTTTTCAAGATGTCAGTAAGGAAATTAACTTATCACCTCAGTCCAACCAATTGTCTTATCTTCCACTTCCATAAATATTGACCATATTTGAATTTCAGATTGCTCTGGCGCTATCTCAAGCCCTCGCCCCCTCAATCTGCACAAATCAGTTGGCTTTCACCGCCAGGGATTGCACCACTGCACCTGACCAACCAACGCCAGGATTTGTTGACACTCACCTCATAAGGATGGCTCACTCCACCTCTTCCTGTGTATTATGTTTTAATGATGCAGTTGCTTCCTGTTGGGCTTCTCACACCAACATTCCTATCTGTTCCAGTTACCATCTTCCCATGGCTTCGATCATACACTAAGCTAGCCTAGCGAGCGAGAACCAATGGATCGTCCACTCATCGCGCGCGATTAGAACGATCATTGGTTCTAGTAAAACCAGGGTCGAAAGTCACTCAGTTTCTTCAGTTTCATCCTTTGAAAAAAGAGACAAGAAAACACAATACAACTTTAAAAATAATTTTATTTCCATTTCACTGACCAGTACGGGCAATTTCAGCCAAGAGGCGGATAATAATTCACATTATCAGCTATATTGAATTAAACTCTCTTCTTTTCTCTTCTAAACAATAACTTCTGCGCCCTGTTTGGAAATGACCGCATTCCACATTTTTGAAAAAGTGTCCCATCTCAGGATGCCCTCTGCTCCATTATGACGGCAGTCTCTGGTCACATTATGTGTCACTAATGGATCCCAGTCTTGGTCATTGTGCTGAAGATTGTCTTAACAAATACACTGGGATGTTCCACCTGGGTCATTCCTTTACCCTGTGCTGTACTGCAAAACACCAAAGTCCCAAGGAAAAACTTCAACAAATCAATACAAATAAATACATTGTATAAAACACAACTCAACAAGACATGTTTATGAGAAACGCTGTGTGAGGAAAAAAATAGAGTTGGGATTAATTGTGTTACAAATAACCGTATTAAAAAATGTCTCAGTTATTAATACTGTACTCAATTACGTTCATTTTGGTAATGCCATACGATAACAACAGTGAAATGTGATACATTAGTTTTTAAAATCACCCGCTGTCTCCTGCGTGTGCACTTTGGATACATTTTTAGAGGAAAACTTGAATCAAATGATTTCTACCAAATGATTTTCATCTGAACAGCTCATCATTTAGTCTGAATTCAGCCTGAATTGCATAAATTGAAACAAACAAAAATATATTAAGGTATTTGCAGCCTGATTTGATAATGATTCATTTAATTTTGCGCCAAATTATTTTCATTCAACGCTATATTATAACCTGGAACAGCTGCACTGAATAGCAAAGAATTTGTTAGAAATTATTTGATTCAAGTTTTTTTTAAACCTGGTTACTTCAGGACCAGGGACAGTGGTGCATTACTATCTTTAACTACCTTTACGTGGATATGTGTACATGACTGTGGCTGCATAATATATCTCATCATATACATACATACATGATACATATAAAATGTTCAAATTGTGCAAGGTCTTTCAAGCTACTGCAACCATAATGACAGACCATGTATCAAATAAAACAAAATAACTTGAACGTTCCCATATGCATCTACAGACAAGTTTGGTGGGTACTTCAGGTTAGGCTGAACGTCTAGGTCTAGCCTGAACGTCACTTCCAGATCCATTTATTTTGCCGGGTCTTTGACTATTTTTCAACATGTCTATTCAGTGGGAGCAAACACCTAAAGCGTTATTTAAAAAGGATGGTGGTAACTTGCGGTGTGCTATTCCACACCCAAATGCTCTGGTGCCACAAACGCATGATTCAAAGATCTGCGCAACCCATTCCATTTACTCATTCTTGTTGGAATTACTAGTAGAAGCAGCCAGCCTATTGGTTCAGAAGAACATGTGACCACTCGGTGAGTGACTTCAACTCAGATTTTCTATTTCAGTGATATTTAAGTAAAACGGTGACCAAAGTGAGGGGGGTGATGTTTGTCACAGAACGACATCTAGTGGACGGATTTTTAACTGGTGTGCATTTTGTGTGTTTTGTGTGACCCACCTCGGCCCACTACGATGACTTTACATAGGCAACATACAGACACCGGAAGTGACCATAACAAGGGCATGACATAATGACGCCCAGTGTTTCACGCGTAACCCGTCTATACACCATGGAATATTGCAAAGTCCAGAAAGCAATTCTTTTTTAACCTGTTTTCCATGACTCACTGGTGGGTATTTGCTCCAGATGAGCTTCTGCACAGAAACACATTTGCTCTCCCAAACGAGATGAGCGGAAACCGGTAAATTTTAGTCCATTCCGAATCTGACCTGCAACCCTTGTTTGGTAAAAACACATTGACGATGAAATACAGAGGTGAGGGAAAAAAAATGTCAAAGGTAGAAAATGCTCACAAATAATTACACAAACAAAATAAATTTAATTTAAATTTAGTGCAGCGAGCCAGAACTTGCTGTGTGTTACAGGTGAGGAATGTTGTATCATGACTTTACTAGGTCCAGCCTATGAATGCTTTCTGTAACATATGATACTTTGGATAAATGTAACACGATGTAAATATGTAGAAACGGTGTGGAAAAAGAAACACAAAAATGAAAGATGACTCCTTGTAAAGTGCACACTCACTGTATAGTGCATGTACAATGTATACTTTCCTGGGCATGGATAATGCATGCATTTTCAATGTATTAACAATCTACTTACATTTATAACAACTTGCCTGTTGCAGCAATGCCATCTTTCTTCACTTTCCGTCCTGTCTAAGTTGGTGAGACCGGGCAAGGCATTATTGGATATATTGCTTTGAGGGATACTTTGAGTCCACTATAAGTGGTATATCAAGTATTCAGACTACAATATGGCGTTTCCACTATTAAGTGCACTGTACTAAATAGAAGTAAGCGATTTTGGACACAGTCCTCAATGCAGTAGAACAAAAGGGGCCAATACCCTTAGCAATAGTGTCCTTAGCAATACCCACATACCCTTAGCAATAGTGTCCTGTAACCCTTATAAGTAGAAGGACACTGTAAATATTCCAATAGTGGCCTGTATTTTATTTATGCTAATAGAGATTGAGGCTTTCGTTAGACAGAGGCAGAGAGGGGCTTCTATTTACCTTTCCCAAAGTGCAATGCAATACATTAAGAAAATATTTCTAAAGAGATATTAAAATGGATTGAAAGCTGCAACATCAATTACAGCACTAAAAGCAATGAAAATAATTTATGAATAAATATAATTTATTTTGCCAAGCATGTTTTTGGAGCAGGCTTCTGTTTGGCTCAACCAACTGCTGGATGAGACCTGTAAAAAGAGTCAGGCCTTAATTGGAATATGGACTCTATTAGTAGAATTTACGCTGTGTGCAGTGCAGTCATTCGTTAAGTGGGAGGTGGACGAGTAGCTCGGTGGTAGTGGCGCTAGTATGCTAACCATAGGCGCCGACTTTGCGGGTGCTCTGGATCATTGATGAGCACCCACATCAAAGACATGAATTTAGTAACGCACATATTATTTGGTCGCAGCTCGACCGAAGCCAACCGTGACGTCTGATGTGGAAGCGCTCTCTCTCTCGCGCGCGGGCGTGTGTGTTTATGTCGTCCCAGGGAAATGGAGAAGACAGTGGGGGGGGTGGGGAACAACAAAAGACGGCGCATATTATACTAACATACTATGTTAGTATTTAAGAGGTGCCGGAGCTTGCTCTCCCTTGCTGCCTCTCAAATAACACCCTGTGTGTGTGTGTGTATGTGTGTGTATAAACGGGTGGAAAACCAAAATCTTAAAGACACAGCAGACCTTTTTTTCACCACCAAGTCCTAATACCATGAAATATTTACAAACACAGTTTATGCGCACATCGTGCAGGATGTTTCCGGAATTCTCCTCTGTCGTGGTCCGGTGGTTCAGTCGAAGTAGTGGAGGCCACGGCTTTCCGCCATCGCCCAATCTGTCCCAACAAAAGCCTGCAGTAGGCGCTCCCGTTGGACGTTTCAAGGATTCTATTGGTCTAGTGAGCGTCACATGACTCTCCTGCCACCTCACTTCTAGCACAGTGCTACAGCTGTGAAGTGGGAGGAGTGAGGGAAGGGGGTGGGGCACAAGTTGTTCACAAAAACAACAAAATAAAAATGGCGCCTTCGGGTTAGCAGGAGAGGTAGTCGATACTATGGCTGCCTGAGGGGTGGGGTCCATTTTAGGTCTTCAACTCACAGGGGTGTGACTCTGTCCTCGCAGCTCCGCCCCTCATGACTAAAAGGTTGATTTCTTTGCAATGAGCCTTGAGCTCAGTAGATGGCGTGGCTTTTCCTGTGCTGGAAGTAACAGGGGAAGAGAAAAACTTGTTGACCACACCACAGCGCTAAGAAATAATAAAAAAACAAACAAAAAAACTCCAGTGCATATAGAGAATATGGCGGAGGGCGGGGAGGAAGGTGGGGTGGCTGCGTGCGTGTGGACTTGTATGCGCGGGAGGAGTAGGGAGACTGCACATGCACGTGAGCTCGCACACAGGCACACATCCACCTCTCTGCAGGGTAAAACACGTCACTGGGAACAAGGGCTCTCGAGGAAAACACATGAAACACGTCATTTGGGAGTGAAATAGTGTATGCATATATCAAAACCTGCTTTCAAAGCCACCACCCCTAAACTATGGGATGCTCCCACCCCATCTACGATTTGCGGAATCCATTGACGCTTTTAAAAAGAGGTTGAGGGCCTTCATTTTTAAACAGGCCTTTGAGTAGACCCCACCAATCCCGATCTACTGATAGACGAGTTCGGGGGGTACCTCCGGTCTCTGAACGTCACTTTCGGTCTCATTTACTTGCCGTGTATTTGGTCATTTTTCCAACATGTCTATTCGGTGGGAGCACACACCTACAGCCAGGGTTATTTAAAAATTGTGGTGGTAACTTGCGGTGTGCTATTCCTCACCCAAATGTTATTGTGTGGATCTGTGACCCACAAACGCATGATTTAATAATTACTTCAACCCGTTCTATTGTCTCATTCCTTTTGGAAGAACTAGTAGAAGCAGCCAGCCTATTGGTCCAGAAGAACATGCGACCACTCGGTGAGTAACTTCAAGTAGGATTTTGACTGTATTTCATCAATATTTTTACAAAAAATGTAACGAAGCAAGAAGAGTGGTGTGTAACTTGGTCACAGAGCGTCATCTAGTGGTCGGATTTTGAATTGGTGTGCGTTTTGTGTGTTTTTGTGTCCACGTATCGCTGCCTTCTACCAGACTTTATATACATACATATAGGCACCGGAAGTGACCTGCAGAAGCGCGGGACAAAATGACCCCCCAGTGTTTCGCACGTAAACTCATCTATAGTCCCGTTAGGCATGTACACCATCTTTTTGCCTTGTTTTTTAAGTGCTTTTATTGTTTTTATCGTTCTCTTTGTCCACATGTTCGATAGCTCTTTGTTTTCACTATCTGTTTCATTGTTGTCCACTGTACAATGCCTTGTGACACTTGACAGAGTGTGGTGCTGATACAAGCAATAGACTTACAAAGCCAAGCATGAAACACAAAATGAAAATGTAATGTGAAAGAAAGAAATGCACAATGGATACACAGCAACACAATGGCCTTTGAGAGTTGAACCACAGCAGGTATGCGCCTTTAAAAATCACCTGGTATGCTAACAGCAGACATTAAGTAGGAGTGCGCTCCAGTAAAAAATGGCTAGACTCAGTTATAATCAGAGATGGCAAGTAACGAAGAAGTACATTTTTCTGTGAGTACTTTTTACTTCTACTCCGTGGACAAAAATATCAGTACTTCTACTCCCTACTTTTCCCAAAACAGGGTCATTACTTTTTTTTTTCTTTTTTCTGCAATGACATTGTAGGACTTCATGTATAGCGTGAATGCGTCAGTAGGGGGCGGTGCTCGGTAATGCATTGAGTACAGTAGAAGTTAATATGTTGTTTTCATTTAGTCTCTGGGTGTGACCCTCAAACAATATGTAGTGTTAAGGCAAATTTAGGTTTTGTACTTTGTACTTTGTACTTTCAAAAATACTTTTGAGTACATTTTAGAGCATGTACTTTTTACTTTCAAAAATACTTTTTGAGTACAGTTCTCAGCTTTTTACTTTACTCGAGTAGCTGTTTGTATCAGTACTTTGTAGTCTTACTCGAGTTGTTTTTTTACAAATGTATTTTACTCTTACTCAAGTAAGAAATCCTGGTACTTTTGCCATCTCTGTTTATAATACAGGAGGATCTAAACCAACCTCAAATATTAACAACAGTGTTGCCAACATTAATTGTAGAAAGTAATCCTGATCCTCCTACTGATTACCACTCTTACAAAAGTATCTATGTAACTTCTACTACTACTACCACTTCTCCAACACCTGTTTTTTTTCTAACAGCTGATTTTCGTGGCACTCGCTCGGAGTAATAGTGAGTAAACTTGGGTAAGTAACTGTAATCTGATTAGTGCTTTGGATAAAGTGATGTGTTAGATTACTAGTTACTGAATAAAAAAAACTTAACTTACTTAATTGCTGACAACACTGTTTGAGAGTTATAATTGTGTACGAACACCTTAGTCTGATTCAACTCTCATTGGATGAAAATGGCATAGAATGAATAAAGAAGCTAAACTAACAACAAAATGATGGAGTTCAGATTTTGAGGGAATGTAATCTGATTAGATGTAGTCCATTAGTGTCCAGCCCTATGCATTTCACAGCGAAACTGATGGGAGGCTTTGCTCCCATGTCTGTCGTGATGGTTACATGATCTGAATCCCTATGTTCCGAAATCCCTAATTTCAGCCAAGTTATGGGTCTTGGGGGTTAACCCCTAATCCTAACCCTTACCTTAACCCTAAATCCTTCCCTAACCCCTACCCTAACCCCTAAACACCCTTCAACTTCCGCTACCCTAACCCCTACCATAACTCTTTCCCTAACCCCTAAACGACCCACAATATTTAGGAAAATAGCGATTTAATAGCGTTTTTCTAACATATGGATTTCAGAACATGTAGCTTGCCCGCCGTCGTGATAGACAATCAATAATTTCCTCCATTAAGTAAATAAAAATATAAAATACCATTGTATAGCTATTGCAGCTGTAGAGAAGATGGAGAAAAGCACATTATTCCCCACATTTAGTGAAGCCGACTAGCAGTAGCTAGCAGGTAGCAAAGGTGATTGCACCGCCCACCATTCATGCAAAATTTGATGTCCTGCCTTATTAAACAACAAAAGCAGAAGAAGAAAGAAGATGCGATGGATCAGGTGGGATGAGCATGGCAGTGGCGGCCCCTGCCGGCCGCAGCATGTAATGACGTGATGACAGCATGGGTCAGGAAAGGACACTGGTGTTATGCGAGTCCACATCCTGGAGGTGCTCCCCGTCCGGGAGGCGGAGCTCCGTACTTACTCCTCTCTCGTACGCTGGGTTGTCGAACGCGGATTCCTCCGACATGTTGTTGTAGGGCGGCAACGACGACGGAGTGCGAACCGATTTCCCCCGCAATCTGGTCAGAAAAGATTGACACAGTACGCAGCTGTCAATGTTTCTTCCAAATCAGTTTGCGGTGCTGAGGTTTCTATAGGATAATAAGGAGTCTGATGCAGATCGGGCCGCTGATCTATGATTAAAGATCACCACTACATGCCACGAACATTTGAGTCGGCATACGACACGTAAGTCACGTAAGTCTTAGGTAACATCCTCTGAGGTCAGTCGGACGGCAGGTCGTATCGAGAGCTGTTGATATGCCGTTTGTCTGTGCTAGACTAAATATTATACCGGGTGTTCAATTCCACCCCTTGTGTTAATAAGTACAAAGGGGTGTTGTTATCGTCACCAAACAAATGGTATTGATTATATTGAGCAAGCTTCCATTGACGGTTGCATTTATTCTGGCAGTACCAAAAACCACAAAAATGTTTCTCCTGAGCATGGGATTGGTGGAATGAGTTGATGAGTAATTTACTTCTCTGCTGATTTTGTCCATTTTGATCCCAAAGGTGCAGCAAGGAAGTCATTAAGAGAACCTCACACATTCATTCAACGCTTCATTACTCTTTCCAAAATGAACGTCCAATCATTCCAAAATGCTCGTCCATGATTTATCTAGCAGGGCCACAATCACAGTGATTTGATATCACCAAACCCAGTGAAGTCTCTGTGTCTCTCTCTCCCTCTCTCTCTCCCTCTCTCTCTCTCAATGGTGTTGTTCAAGTCTTTATGGAACTTAACATACTTTTAATTTTAAATGTCAATATTAATCATTACCTATTCAAATTCAAACATAAAATACCAAGCCAAGTATATAAATTATTTTTTTGATTAATTAATCTTGTCGTTGCATGGTCGCCTTTGGCGTGATGGTGGGTGATGTTTCCATTCGATGATTTGGACAGCCGGTGCAGGGATGACCGAGTGGCTTTCCGTCACACACACCCACACATACATGGTAGATTCTATATTGGACATGTGAAATCACGAAGTGCGTTATTTGCGGCACCGCCAGATTCCACTTGGAAAATGATAACTACATCCATGCATGTTCGATGGAGAGAATCTTTTGAGTTGAGCCACTCTGCCATTGCACCCCCCAAAAAATAAAATATATATTTTATGGTACATATATGAAAAGTAACAATCAAAGTAAAAGTAAATAAATAACTACTTCTAAAAGTACTGCTACATTAAAAATGTACTAGTAATCTAAGTATTTATACTTTGTTACTTGGTATCTGTACATGTGCATACATATAGGTTGGATTGCCCTGATGTGGGCTCTTTTTTGCAGCTTCCTAATGTGGGACAGTCAGTTGCCAGATGTGGGACAGTTAATTGTTGTTTTGAACAGTTTAACTTAATATTAAACACATTACCATAGTTTGCTTTTAGCATGTTCACTGGCGTTCATTAGTTTAGGGAGGAGCCAGAGCTTCTGGAGCTTAGGTGTTCCACATTAGCCAGTGGCGCACATTAGGACAATCACGAATCATCTGATTCTGAAATCCAGCCTACAAAAGGAGACAGGGTAGACGCTGCCTTACTTGACAAAGTAGATATAAATCGCCATCACCAGCAGCAAGACGACCAGGGCAGGGATGAAGACGGCAAGAGCGACACTGATGCCGTCGAGGTCGTAGTCTGAGTCCATCACTGGGAATAGGGAAGTACCAAATTAACATCAGAGCTGCACATTAGATTAAAATTGATCTTTACAAGATAAATGATGATTTATCCTCTGTTATGTTCAGACCATAGATATGTTCTGTTCAAATAATATACACTTAATTTTGTTAAAAAACATCATATTTCACATTTGTAATACTTACTTTAGAGTTATGAACATATATAATTCAAATAGAAATAAAATTAATAAATTCAAACGTTTGACTTTCCATGCTTTTAAGTCGGCTTCATGAACATACAATTCATAACTTCACATTTGTGTTTTTTTTTTTGAGGCCAAGTTAACCAATATTTTGTCATCATTTAATCAAATATGTACATTAACCATACTAGCCCTAGTTCAGAAGGTTGCATTTCAGTTATGATGAGATGGAATCAGTGTGTGTGTGTGTGTGTGTGTGTGCTAGTGTGTGTCTGTCTGTGTATCTGTGAGTGAGTGAGTGTGTGCACACTAGTGTGTGTCTATGTATCTGTGTGTGTGTGTGTGTGTGTGTGTGCGTGCTAGTGTGTGTATGTGTGTTTGTATGTTTGTTTGTGTGTGTTTGTGGGTCTGTCTGTCTGACTGTTTGCCTGTGTGTGTGTGTGTTTGCCTGTGTGTGTTTATGTGTTTGTATGTGTTTGTGGGTCTGTGTGTGCGTGTTTGCTTG
>OMKY01144484.1:11655-24020 GCA_900302395.1 Bregmaceros cantori
AAATATGTACATTAACCATACTAGCCCTAGTTCAGAAGGTTGCATTTCAGTTATGATGAGATGGAATCAGTGTGTGTGTGTGCGTGTGTGTGTGTGTGTGTGTGTGTGTGTGTGTTTATTCCTTCCCAACGTGGGACACCCAAGTTCCAGTGTCTCTGGCTTCTCCCTAAAACTAATGAATGTCAGTGAAACTATGGTAAAAGCAAACTATGGAAATGTGTCTAACATTAAGTTCAACTGTTCAACACTACATTTCACTGTTCCGACTTAGGCAACTGGCTGTACCACATTACGAAGCTGCATAAAAGAGCCCAACTTAAGGGCAATCCAGCCTATCTGTGCTCACACTGGACACAGTCCCCCTGCGAGCAGCAGATTGAAAAATATATAGATTGAAGTGAGGACATATGACGTACCATCCAGTCGTCTCTCCTCCACGTGCTGCATAGTGGACGCTGAAACAGTGAAAAAAACAAAAAAAGATAAATTATTGGAATATTTTAAACCTCACGCAAGCTGCGTTATTCATTCTTTAGTAAGAGAGGTAGAAGAGAAGATTAAATTGGAAACTGGGATTAAGAGTTTAGTATTAATTGATTTTTTTAATGTTTATATCATTGGTGCTAGTTTATATTTGAATTCCTTATAATGTCCCCACTCATGTGTCCTAATTGGTATCGCCTCCTGTGAACAGGTGTTGAAAAGTAGTACTTGTGCTATAAAAACTCATGCAGTGCATTTGGTCTGTCCAATGTATCATCTAATGTCCATATCAAATAAATAAAAACATAACATAACAATCAGCTGGAAGGAGGGGGAGGAGACATCTAACCACTCTGCCACCACGTACCCCCCACCCCCTCCATTGCATGTCTTAACAGACTGAGCTACTGCGGCACACAGTGAAAAGACATTTAATCAGTTTACAAGTATAACAATACCGACAAAAGACATAAATCAGTACAAAATGATGCAGACAATTCTCATTCTTAGGTCTAGTCCTCTTAGCGCAGGGCAGAAGGTGCACGTTACAGATAATGCCATGAAACAGACAGATGGTTTGACAGATGGGTTTGTGTTGGCTGGTCGCTCCTGAGGAAGTGATAGCTGACCCCTACGCCCCTGAACTGTGCCTGCACAAGAAGTCAGATGAGACAGTTTTCCCGGGAGGCGATTCACTGAACTTTGAGGTTTTTTCCAAGATCAACTCATATATTGAACATAAGCCCCCACAAATACCTACAATCCCCGAAGCTAGGGGTGTTAAACATACGGCCTGTGCGCTTGTGGACGGATTTAAATTGGCCCCTGAGATGATTTACAAGAGCTGCAATTTTCTCAATGAAAGTAACTGCTGCTCATTACACAAATTGGGAATCTAAGCTGTGGAAGAGGATGCTTTTGCACTGGGATGTGTGTCCAAGGACTCAGTAGATGGAGTCATCTCTCTGCAGCACGTAGACCAGCCGGCAAGAAAAGTGAAGCTCCTTTTCCACTACAAAATAAGATCACTACTATGCTCTGGTGCCATTCGTAGGTGTGAGTTTCCACTGGCTCGCTCCCCCCCCATCGCGTGCCCGGCGAACCAGAAGCAACGCTTCGTCCACGCATCGCACATGGCTAGACGCTTGCATTGGTTCTGGGAAAATCAGGCAAGCCGTTGGTACGGATTCAATTGGCCAATCAGCACGGACGTGGAAGGAGTTTGTGCGGGCCACGCAAGACGTGCGCAGAGTTTCGACGGGCTACGCGAGATGTGGGAGTTTGGTGCCCGTTTGGTCCGGCCTCAACAGCGCTTGTCCCACCTACTCTGCTGTGACTAGATAACACGATTTGATTGACATGTTTTTTTTTACGTTTTCCGACCCTGGTTTTACCAGACCCAATGCAAGCGTCTAGTGATGTGAGATGCGTGGACGATGCCTTCGTTATGGCTCGCCAGGGTAGCCATCGCGGGCACGAACCATATAAGCATATGTAAAGTATACACACGTTCCTGTGGGAGTTGACCAGATAGTGTCTGTCCTTTTTTTGCCACAGTGGAGGAGGTACTAAAAAAAGTGCCTGGTTGCGTAAAACTGTGCAAGTGGAAAAGGGAGTAAAGCAGACTGGTGAAGAGTAGAGTAGTGCAGCGTATTAGCACACCATATGTCTTGAACATTGCAAACTGAATAACTCCTGAATGTGCTTGACGACATAATAGAAGACAATCTATTTAGTGAAACTGTTTTCGTCAATCATATTTTTCATCCCCTTTCGTTTGGAAGTCTCATTGGAGTGATTGTAAAATGACCTTTAAAACTATGCAAGCATTAAATTCACCAACCATGGAAATGCATTTTATAGCTGAAAGGGTAATCTCTTTTAAAGCATATGTTTCAGACGTCTTACAGAAAACACATACTTAATAGACATATTTTTAGAATGTAGAAAATTCTAATCACAATTTATCTTAGAAAGTAGAGATCATCTTCTTCACATTATTGTTGTTGTTTTCATATCACTTGTAAAGAATATTTGTTTCAAACATCAGTGTACATTTCTGTGTTAAACTGGTTGTTTAAGCTGTTTATATGTTAGCATCTTTGTATAAGTTCTGTATAAATTGACCAAATAAATGTTGCACCAATACTGTGTTGAATTGAAAATGGCAGTAGACATGATTCTGATGAATGCTAGCCTGGTGAGCCATAACCAAGGCATCATCTACGCATCACACATCGCTAGGTGGTACATTGGGTCTTGGAAAATCAGGCAGACGTCTCCCATATACCGGCGGACCAATCAAATTATTTGAATCGAAATGTGGGTTTGGTATAGGTGACGAGAGACGTGGGCGGAGTTTGGTATATGAGACATGGGTGGAGTTTGATTGTCACTCCTCCTCGCTGCTTGTCCCACCTACTGTGCTGTGACTGGATAACATGACTTCATTGACACTTTTTTAACATGACCCTGGTTTTACCAGACCCAGTGATAGTGTGCATCGCGTGCGATGTGTGGTGTCTACCGTCTGCTAACCTCTGCAGGCTGGAGGAGTACTGTTCCACTGGGACGGATGCCCGGGAACGCAGTAGATGGAGGCTCCCCCCTGCAGCTCGTAGCCCGGCCGGCAGGAGAAGTGGAGTACCTCCCCTGCCTGGTAGAATGCCTTCTCCGAGCTCTGCATGCTAGTGGAGGCTGCACCCGGGTTTCTGCACGGCTCATACCGCTCGGCTGCAGGCAGAGCACAAACACACGTGCATAGATTCAACCACACAAACAGCATACCCGTATGCAGAAGGCATAAAGACACACACCATGCCTGTACACACATGCACATATATCTACAAACACACAAATATGCATATTGATTATATTCATACAGTCATACCAAGTAGTAATACACTAAAGTATAGATTCTATTCTAAGTTTAAGGTTTTAAATACCTCGACAGGGTCGACCACTGTTTCTGCGGTCTTCTTCAGGAGTTGTTGGCATGGCGACGCCAAATAGCAACAGGAAGTGATAAAGCACGATGTCACCATGCCAAGAAGATGCCAACTCCCGAAAAAGACCGCAGAAACAGCCACCGAAACTGGCGAGGTATTTAACATTTTCAATAACACACATATACAGTACATGCATTTACTAGCATCTTGAAATGGCACGAGTCACAATGTATTGCTCTGCACATGAATTAGTACCGTCATGTACCGCCATCAAAATTTGAGTCAAAATGATACATTGAGGCAACTTCCATCATGATTCGAGTTTCCCTCTCCCTCTCTCTCTCTGTCTCCGAGACTTCCTCTAGGCACCACATATGTATACTGGAGGTCAGCCCTAAGTTCCGAAATCCCTATGTTCACAAAAGCTATGGGTCATTTAGGGTTAGGGTTGCGGTAGTGGTTAGAAAAGAGGTTAGGGTTAGGGGGTTTACTCCTAACCTTACTCTGTCTAAGTTACAATGACTAAATGCCCCATAACCTTTCTGAACATAGGGATTCTGGAACATAGGGATTTCGGAACATAGGGGTTAAACCACTATCTATCTCTCTCTCTCTCTCTCTCTCTCTCTCTCTCTCTCTCTCTCTCTCTCTCTCTCTCTGAGACTTCCTCTAACCATCACATACATAATGAGTTGGACAACAATTTTTTTTTTAATCACATTTACAATAAAACTGCTTAAAAACGCAACTGCACTAAACATGTCCTGCCTCCACCACTGTCTGTTATATTGCTGCTAAACAAAAGTCCATGGAGATGAACAGAAAACATACGCTGACACTTGGGCGTGCGGTCGCTCCACTTGGGCGCAGCGGTGTCTCGGTTGTAGCAGGTGAGGATGCTGCTGCCGGACAGGACGTAACCCTTCCGACACACAAACTGCACCGTGGAGCCCACGGAGAACAGCTGACTGCTGAGTGTACGCTGGCTGTGCTCTACCAGGCCTGGATCCTGACAAGCCAACACTGCCACACAGATAGACACTTTCAGAATGTGTTGTACCCAGGGCTCCGAACGGGTTCAAGGAACGAAACGGAAACCGAAAACGAACAGAACGGAACGTTTCAAAAATATTTTTGTTTTCAAGCCCTGGTTGTACCTGAACATGGTCAAAGAACGGTAGTTTATGAACTCCATCATATTTTAGGCGAACGTGAACGAGACGTTCAATTGAGCTTGATGAACGTTTAATTGTGAATGTGGTTTGAGGTTATTGAACAGAGCTGTATTTTAGTTCAGAATTTGTTCCATGTCAGATTTCAAAAGCTTTCTGAGCGAACACACAGCAATAAAAACAAAAAAAACACATTCCAAACTCCACCGTTTCTATCTCCCTCTTAGAATCTAACACAGCCCCTAATCTAACCCAAAGTTAAATATTGGATTTTGTTTTGCTTCTACAATGTCAATAATGTTGACAAATTAAAGCTGACAGCAACGTAAAAAAGTATTTTGATATTTATTGATCATTGCTGAAAATACAAAAGAGAAAATGAACATTGGGTGGATTGCCCTAATATGGGCCATTTTTTTTCAACCTCCTAATGTGGGACAGTCAGTTGCCTAATGACGGACAGTGAAATGTAGTATTGAACAGTTGAACTTAATGTTAGACACCATACCCGTCTCTGTTTGTAAAGATTTAATAACTCCGTTGTCAATATTTAATTCTTTCAGCTTCAGTCTCTGTCCTTTCCTTCCTAGACGCTTGGAGTTGGATCGGATACCTATGAAGGTATCCAATCTAACGCCAACCCTTGCTAGACATGCCGGTTGTCACGAGCGGCGACTCAAATTGAAACACCACTGGCACGAGTGCATAGTTCGAATATTTGTGCCGCCCCTCGACAAGCGCCAACGAATTCCGGTGGAAACACACTGTAAGCGTACAGAATGTATGAAGCATACAGCGCATGTAACCGTACAGCGCGTACTAACCAAGATCGCAGCGTGGCACGTCTCCGCTCCAGCTGAGATCCCACTGGCACATGAGGAGTTCCGGCCCAGCCAGCTGATACCCTGGATAGCACTGGTAGGTCACCACCGTGCCGTGGATCAGCTCCGGGTGGGACGTGCTCTTCCAGCCGTTGGGGATCTCTGGCAACTCCGAACATGTGTCGTTCCTCGGGACCTCTGTACGGACATATACACTTTATTCATGACAGGTTAATTTTGATGGTTCAGCAGAAGAAAGGACAGCGTAATACAAAACTGGCAAAAAAAACAATAAACACCAAGAAAATACACTCAATTCAATCATATCGGTTGATATCAACGATGTATCGAAAAAGCAATAGAGATTAGAAAGCGAGGCAAGGACCATCAACAGAGACGAGGGGGGCATACACCCTAGCACATCTTTAGGATTCTTTTTAGTAACAGTTCCCATAACACAACAGACTTAACAAGAATTAATGATAATAATACAAATTAGAGGGGTACAGAGTAAAGTAGGAACGGCATGGTTTTGAGTTTCACTTCCGGTCCCGGGACGACAGAGTATTCGAGGCTACGGCTCCATGTTTGTGGAACACCCCCTCTATCGACCTCAGGACTGCAAGCTCTGTCAATAATTTTAAAGGGCAGCTAAAGACATTTCTTTTTAAACAGGCCTATAAATAGACCACCCCAGTGCTCCTAGACCCTGCCTGTCTGTATTTTAGTATTTTAGTCTTAATTTTCTCGTACTAGTGTATTTTAGTTCTTATTTATACTGTTCTTCTCTAACCGCTTTGTTTATCTAAGCATTGCTATTTGTTTATATCTGTTAATAATGTACCTACCTCATTGCTTTTCTGGAACACACTCAAAACACAAATAATAACATTATAATTAAAATGATAAAATACTTGACTACATAAATACTAGGGTAGGCTCACTATCCCACATTTTGAAAACCTTCAGAATAATATAAATCATTCATTCTTTCTCCTCAGTTGTGCAGATTTGACACCCATACCATATGATGAAAGGTCCTTGTGAAAAAAGGAGATACGAGCTTGCCGTCAGATAGAATGTATTGAGAATGGTTTGACGATTTCTGCATATTGAGTGAACATGAGTCTTAAGTGGTTTGGGAGAACTCAACCACACCTAAAAAGGGGCTAGATCAGGTCGGAAGAACCTTCACAGACATCTCACCAAAGAAGTGCAGGACAAAACCATTGTTGTAGCCATAGATGTTGGTGGCAGGGTCGGATTGGAACTGCACGGTGAGGTCTGCCGAGGACGTGAAGAGTTTAAACCGTGGCCGAGTGCCGCTGTACTGAGCCAGGATGTTGGCTGTCAGGTCGTCTCCGTCATAGAAGGTCAGAAGGTCATTCTTTCCCAAGTTCAGCCTAGAGGAAGAGGAGAGAAGGAGAGACACAAGATTAGATAGATAAGTAGATACTGTATACATTCCTACAGCGAAAATTACACTTTGTTGGTTCAGCAGAAGATATAACTGAGTAATATAGGAGTTCAGCAGTCATTTATATAAAAAAAAGTTGTTTGGTATTTGGTATTTGTTTATGAAATTCAGTTGCTGTAGAAGATTCCCAAAAGAGTATTTTTTGAAGTCAAGTGACTGCAATGAATCACTTCTCTCTTCTGTTGTTGATATAACTCATTGGAAAATCTAGCGTCCCCGTGCGTTGATGAGATTGCATTTGTGCACCTAAAAATAAAAATAAAAAAAAAGGATTCAACGTCTGAATATTGTGGATCTAAAATGAGGCAAACGTAAAACAAACACTAAATAATTAAAGGGACCTTTTCCAGTCCGTGCCTTGCTGATGCCTTTGTTGGCTTATGAAAATGCAATATGCTTTGTGATGTGACTGGCAGTGAATAATTAGTGTTTGTTTATTGTGTAGATTATCATATTCGCACACTTTGCCAGGGGAGGCGTGCACATGTGGGTGAGAATGCATGTTTGTGTGTTTTTGTGCATGCACGTGTGCGCTTGTCTTGATGGTTGCGTTTGGAGATTGGAGAAATGTTCTTGTGATATTTTTAACACATTGTGGAAGAAAGAACATTCGGAGGAAGCTGGAAGATGTGTTTGAATTCAAAGGGAACGCGGCATGACTTTCTTTGTTTATATGGGACACATATCAGGAGAAAATGCAGTACTATATTTCCCTTCTGTTTAGTGATCTGGTTTTGGGGTCTCTGTCTTGTACAATCCTCCTCTAAGCTGGCGTACATTTCAGCGTGTCACTAAGGTGGCTTTCAGTTAAGTCAGTTAAGGTGCAACATTAATTGCATTTTTAATTGATTCTGTCTGCGTTCCCACTCTTTTCAAAGCTGCACACCTTTCCACATGTGGAGTCGGAAGGTGAGAGATAGGTGGCGCTGTTTTGCAACTCACTATTGGCAAGGGAAGAAGGGAAGAAGGCTTGGTCGCATAGAAACGGATAATTAGGAATTAGTGACTTTACTGTATTTATAATATTGCGTTATGGAGCATCGAGAAAAGGAGGGCGCATGGACGACCTGGTGTGTTTAATACCTCCCCCTCAGTCCTGTATGGAATATACTTTGTCACGGACAGTTTATTCCCAAAACAAGTAAGAAGCTATAATGTTATAATAATTATATGAAAATATTATAATAAGAGCCTAAGTACCATGTTTGCTGGAGTGAATCTTCCAGAGATGGTATGTTCTACGTCTGGATCAGCAGTTTAGTGTAGTTATTTCTGCCTGCACTGAGAAACGTAGTTTTCGACTCCCTCTTGCGTGCCTTCGGGAAGTTTGAGTTCGAAACCCAACAGAACCTATGCACTACGCATGAGATATCGCGTAAACACCTACCGCAATGTGCTTAACTCAACGACTGCCCTCTCACACCTCCAGAGGCGATGCCCAGTGCCTTAATGGAGGAATATCGCTCCCTACTGCTCGTAACAGATTCAGGGTGAGGGATTTGCAGGATTAAATCCCAAGAATATGGTCAAATGCTTATTGTTTTTATGCCATGTGTGGCCCTCGGCCCGCTAATTGAATCACCTTGATGTATACCCTCACATGCTCTCTGCTCTTCAACTCACACACAGTGTTGGTGGGTTGGAGCCCTGCAGGAGTCCCGCAGAGTGATTGAAGTGAGGCTGCCAGTGATTCATTTAAGAATGTATTAACCTTTCTACTGGGGAGGGGTCAGGCAAGGCTGCCCTGTGACATTTATGCAGGGAAATAACCGCTGTGAAAACGCTACTTTCCCCGGCCAGATAATCAACAACATGGGCTGGGGGGGAGAGAGAGAAAATGAGAGTGAAAGGGGAGGGTTATATTCTGCAGGCCAAGTTCGAGTGCGAAAACAAATTAAAAAGTGTAATGAGGGCTAAATAAACAGACCGGGACCTGATCAACATCGGGTCATAGGCACACAGACAAACACAGAGACCGACAGACGCAGGCCCTCGCCACACTAGAGCGTGGCTGGATCGTGCTGTATGAACCCAAACCTTACGCAACCCGCGTGCAAGCCCCTTTGAACCGATCCTATCCCTGCTGGACGCAGATTCAACCCGCCCAAACTCGTGCCTTACTAACTTCCAAAATACCTGAAATCTATAATTACATAGAGCACATTCTCAGCACGTGCCATTCTCTCCGAATTATTTATCTGAGAGAGAGAGACTCTGTTTTCATTGATAACACTAGGTTGCTGTAAGGGAGTACAGTTACTACATTTTCATTTCAGTAATCTGCTTATTTTACAAATTACTAAAAATTACTTAAATATATTTTACAGACATCTCTCTCTACCCCAGTTGTCTCAAACCTTGAGGCCCCTTCCTTAATCTCTCATCTGTTGTTGCAATTTTATTCACAGGTGAAATATAATAACACAAAAGTTGGTGCTGCCCCAAATTGCCCGGAAGAACGCTATCACGTACGTACCTGTGAGTCTGTGTGTGTTTGTATGTGTCAGAAGGGGAGAGAGACGAGAGAGAGAGAGAGAGAGAGAGAGAGAGAGGTAGGCGGAGAGAGAGGTAGGAGGAGAGAGTGGGATAGGAAGCGCATACCGCAGCACAAACATATAACTCGCAGGCGTGTACAGAAATGGCATTCGAACCACTCATTTTCATTGATTTTTAAAAACATATTTAAACTAACAATTACCCACGTTTTCCTTCCCAAAGCTAGTTCTGGAGCCCGCCCACACGGAAAATAATTCCCCGAGTCGATTGCGCCACTTATGGGGGCGGAGTCATGATGTGAAGTCCCTACACTCATCAGATGAACAGACAAACATGGAATTACTAACAGTACAGCATTTTAAAAGACCAAACAGTCACATCGCAACCATCCACAAAAGCATTCCCCCACCCCCCGTCTCACAAACTTTCCACCATTATTTTTTTCATCTTAGACCAAGACACACATGCTCCCCCCTCCCACAGGCATTGGCTTACAGCCCACTGTCCACTCGAAATGACATCCTAATCCCCTGTCTGGAGGTCAGAGAGCCTGACAGAATGCTACCCTTCTTCTATTGCCTTTGCCAGTGAATGAGTTCAGCTGTGTCCGCTCCAATTTCTCCAGTTGGATACCCACACACACACACACACACACATACACACACACACACACACACACACACACAGACATATGTCAAATCGACTCCCTGCTAAAATGAAGACAATATATACTACAGATGTCCCTTTCTTTTGCTTCAGAGTCTGAGTCCGACTCAACTCTGATTTTAAAGATTGGCTGATACTGAATCCCAATAACGGGTACTGACACTGCAAACTTACTGGTAGTACGCAAGCTATCCAGCAAGAGGTACTATTGTCACTCAACTAGAATGAATCATCACTCATGTAAACATTTTTAAAAACAATGCTTAAGTTATTTTCTAGCGCATTTCTTGCATTTTATTGACAGGGTTAGTGTGAAAGGGTGATGAGAGAGAGAGAGAGAGAGAGAGAGAGAGTGGGGAAAGGAGACCTGCAGCACATGTCGGTGATGGGAAGCAAAGTCACAAAGCTACATGTGACACGAGAGTGTATATGTGCTGATTGCAGCAGCCTGACCGGCTGTGCCACAGAGCCCGCAATTTTTTTAACCGTCATCACACTGAAATGTTTTGGAAAGAGGAGAAACTTCAGGTTTTGCTGGAAAATGACACAAAGTGGAGTGCTCGCCCAATCCTGATCGGCCAAAAATAATGAATACCAATACTCATTTTAATTATATTTGTGCAATTTGTGCTATTATGAAAATATGTATTATAAAGCAATTATAAAACAGCACTTATATGAATACAGTATCCATTATTAAAACATTTATAGCAACTTTTTTCAGATGATAGAAGAGAGTTTGGGGCCATTGAGAGCAGCAAAGGTATGCTCTCTTGGTTTTACACAGACAGTACCATCTTGAGTTCTATCCCATCTACTCTTGTTTGCTTAAGAAAATGGTTTTCACAGTTATGTTTGCCGTAGGCAAGTTTAAACTGCCAGCATGTGATTTAGTCTTTATAAAGTCATGTCAACGTCAACGTCTTGGGTTCGTTTGGACTGGAGCTAAAGCTGCAGATAGGCTGCTGGTTCCTCTCTTTAACCCAGGGCTGTCAAACTAATTCTCGCTCAGGGGCCGCATCGAAGAAAACCTATTTCTGAGCTTGCCAGACCGGTCAAGACACAATAACTAATAAGCACTACAATAACTAGAAGCAGAGATTGCACTGCCACTGCGCTGCAGTGGTAAAAAAAAGTACTTTTAGTGCTAGCAGTATGTGTGGCAACACGTTATCAATGCTAGTGCCCGTAGAGTAGCGTGATTGTGATTGACGTCACCGGCGAACATGCTCAGCACAAGCCAACTACATTTCCCAGCAGCCACCGCAACCCAGGTGTCTGGTCATGTGACCGCAGTAAGAGCCCATCGGTAAATTGGTGATTAAGTATGATAATGTTACTTACAGGCTACAGAAATGGACCAAAATGTAATCACTTCTTCCAGGGCAAGGATGTAGAATCACAAACTCTGAACGCGCTGAAGAAAGAACATATTTATTAGCAGTAATGTCAGTAATAAAGTTACTTTGATTTTACTTTTAGATCTTTGTTAACACACAATTTTTCCAAATCAGTAATAAGAATAAAAAAACGTAAAAATAAATGTAAGTTACTTTTTCATCACTTTGTTTGTTCATTTACCTTTAATGATAACATAGTGTTTTGAAATGTTATCAAATGTTACATATGGACTCAATTAATCAATGTCATATTTCAACCATTAGCTTCTCTTATGGCACTGGGTGTTATGAGCAGTTTCTATTATTGCACAGGGACTGTATTATGCCCACCTTACCAAACAATAACTTAATAATCTTAATAATGAAGTTGCTGAAGTTCTTTTTTCCCCCAACACTTTCAGCGGTAATCACGCTACAAAATGTAAAGAAGCGGATCTCTACTTTCTTGTGTTTACAATTCTGTCTTTTCATGACTTTGACAGTAAGTATGTGTTTACTCTGAGAGAGTTCATGTTTTTTGCGGTGCATTCAGGACATTGTCATCTTTTATTTAGGGTTAGCAGAAAGACAGGAAGAAGAAAGGGGAACAGACATGAGGAAGCGCATGAGTCACTCCATGACTCACCGCCAGTGTTGCCACAGTTACTTGCAGAGATGGGCAGTAGCGCATTACATTTACTCCGTTACATGTTTTTTGTACTCTTTTACTGTTGGAGTACATTACCTTCTATTTTTACTTAAGTAAATTTGAGGTGAAAAAAACTACTTTTTACTGAGAAGTCAGCAATTTGCTACTCATTTGCCTTTAGCACTCGTTGGGAACTGTTGCCGTCATATCTCTCTCCCAAGCGCGATCTCTCTCCCTTTATCGGCGCTCTCCCTCCCTTCCTCAGGCGCTCTCA